>BPLR01020503.1:0-92580 GCA_021605095.1 Caerostris extrusa | reverse complement strand
GAACAAAGTGTATGAACAAAAGATTCCAGATCTTATAAATTAATTTCTTGCAGAAAATAGATTTAAAAAATTGTCATAGTTCAATTTAAAAACCATTCAATTTTTGAAGCTGTCAAACCATTTCAAAAACTCTCTGTATATCGTCTATATATGCCGTTATCTATGCTTATACAAGATGTTTTTATAGTTGTAAAGTACTATTAAAACTGGTAACAGTTGAGCAAAAAATATTGTTTAATCATATTGAATACATCAAAATAAATATTTTTTAATACTTTTTTATAAATTTATCGCTTCATAAATTAAATAAATTTAAAAATAAATTAAATAAATATTAATTATTTATTTATTTATTAACCAAATTTATCACTTATTCATTTTGTATTTTACTTTATAAAAGCAAACAAAAAGATTATCTTTTTATTTACTTTTTTACTACTTTTGCTTCAAGATTTATTTTATTATTATTTCCATTTCATTTTATATATGTGTTTCATAACATTTAATAATATAAAAACAGTACATTAAATACAATCACCCCACTCGTAATAAATGTTTTGTTATATTTTCGAAATTTATATTTTAAGTGTTGAAATTACTTTATTTAAATCGCAATGTTCTTTATTTAACATATATGCGATATAGTCTATTATTATATAATGCTACAGACATAAAATTCCTACATCCAATCATGCAGGTATTTAAAATATTATTTTTAGAACTCATTTTTATTTAGAATTGTTTTCTTTTCCCAAGGCAATTTTCTTTAGCACAGTTGGATTTTGGAAGCCAGAATGGAATATTAAATGGTATGAAGAAAAACATTTGATGGAGCTTTTATATAAACATCAGACATGCAGTGCAAAAAAGATAACAAATTTATTTCTGAACAACATAATAAATGAAAACAAAATCGAACTCGAAATATAAATAAACAAGTATTTCCCAAGTTGTTCTTTAGTATGTTATTGATATTGATCGCTTTATGTGAACGAAAAAATCTTTTTTTTTCTTGTCAAAGAACTCAAATAATCATGTTTATCATATTTTGAAATGAAGTCGTCTCTTAAGTTCTGAATTAAAATTTTCTTTTCTATTAAATGTTTGCTTCCAACACTTATTGAATGTTAAATCAGATAAAGAAATAATATATATATATATATATGTATATATCATATTTTTGAATCAAATTCCTAGAAATTTTGAATTCTAATTTTCTTAGATTGCAGCAAATATTTACAACATTTATTTCAGCACGTTTTGAGATAGCAAAGAACTGAGGGCATAAATATTTATAAAGTACTGTCAGAATATTTAAATATTGACAGACATAAATATTTCATTGCATAAAAATTTTAGGATTTTTATTTTTATTGTAACTTAACAGTTTCTGTAGAAAGTTTTAAAGTTATTGTAATTTGCATTACTTAATAAAATCCTTATCCCCATCTGTGTCCGATGATAGTTAATACTAGCTAGAGTACAAGAGAATGTAATAACCATTTCACTGTAAATTTGAGTTATACCCCCCGTTTGGGACAAATAAGTAAACTTCATGATGAATATGACATATTGTCTCGTATCTTCAATTGTACTACTAGGGTCTACTTGATGGGGTTTTCTTTTAATATTCTAATAAAAGGCACAATGTCATAAATCTACTCTTAGGCCTATCTAAAAGGCCTTCCTCGAATCTTCAATCTAAAAGTTCTTCTGGAAGATAAAATGCCCATCTCTACCTACCTGAGGAAACAATATTGATCAATGAAGTGAGCTAGCCATTAGGTATTTACTAACTTATGGGAATACATGGGACAACTTGTAGAAGCATAAATATACATGCATCACAAAGTGTTAATAAAATATTCTGTCTTATTAAGAATATTTAATTACTTGCTGTAAAATAATTAGAATGAGAATATTTCTTAATTAATGTGATGAACATTTTAAATCATCATTTACAAATTCAAAATGATTTTCGAACCAAATCAACATAAATATATTTCTTTTTTAAGCAGTCTTGCATGAAATAAAAGCATTATATTTTATTATGTGTTATATAAACAATGTCAGGTCCTAAATGGCCGAGTGGCTAGCTCTCTGGCGCTCGGTACCACAGCTTTCGGGTTCGAATCCCGGAATTGCCATGGATATTTGTAGTGGTTCGGAATCCACTTTAAACCGTAGGTCCCGGTCCTAATAGGATCGTAGAACGTTGTGGGGGCATTGTTACTCTGCGTCCGTGGCTTTTGTTCAAGTTACACGCGCCCCCTGTGTAATGCAAAGTGAGTAACATCTGTGCAGTGCTTGCCTTAAGGCATCCAAGTTGTCTAAGTGTTTGCCAGCTGCATTAGAACAAAAAAAAAAAAAAAAAAAAATGCCTTAAAATGATTAAACTTAATCAAGCTATATGGTATAAAATATTACTTTTTTTCTGTTAAAATTTGTGTATTGGGCATTTCTATTTTATTAAACTAAAAAACTATTCAAAAATACCTAGAATCCTTTCTTTCATTACTATGATCTAAAATTATTTACACCAAGAAAGATAGATAGTTTGTAGATACAGCATCAGGAATACTAATAATTTTAGCATCAAGGATATCTGCTAAATTTCACCCACATTCTACAGGTATAGCTTTGAACAATCATCCCCTGGGATAACATGCAGAACATTCAAATCGTATTTCTCTCCACTTTTTAAGAAATGGTTTGACGTTCCGTTTACCAGTTTGTCATGCATAAACACAAAAAACTTTCAGTTTACATTTGCGTTTCTAGTTTTGAACCAGGGTATTACTAAAACTCAATAAATTGTTTACAAAGCCACTGCTGTAGTTCATAACTAAGCCAGTTTCTAATACACAAGTAATATAAAAAAAAAAAAAAAAATTAAGTCAATTCCTACTTTTTTTTCACTATACTGCTGAAAGTCCTTTATAAATAATTTTCATTCATTTTTTTAAGTTTATCTGGCGCCATCTATGGGTAGATATATGCAACTTAAATCTAAAAAAAAACTAAAATTAATTAATTAAATTTAATTACTGAAATGATATTTGAAAAAACTGTATTAACATCAAGTGTCATCCGCTACCAGTTCAAAAAAATGTATTTGAACTTGAGTGGATGAATAAAAAGAATTTTATTAACGATTGAAAATTTGAACAAGATATATATATATACATATATATATATAGGGAGAGTGTGAGCTAATAGAAGGAATTGAAAAAAGAAGACACTTTAAAAAATTCCCTGGTTAAAATATAGCATTTAATTATCTGTATTTTTATATATTATCCACAGAAGAACATATTTTTGAGGAATAAACAGTGAATGATGAATGATATTTTTAAAATTTTAACAGCGTGAATTATACTGATGAATTTAAATCTTGAAAAATCATTTTTAAATTAAAAAAAAATAATTTAATTTTTTAAAGCATTCTAAGCGGTCCTCTTTTATTAATAGTTATCATGACCCGAGTCATTGCAAAAATATAACATATGTAGTTAGAGTGCAGCAGAACTCAGGTTTAAATCTGCTAATGGTGGCAGTTGTAGTCACTGCATTAAGGGCCTTCCCACCGAGGCGACAGGCGGCGACGCGACATGCGGCAGGCGATAAAATTTTTCGACCCCTTCACAGCGAAACGTCAGAAATAGCATTACACCTAGTGAAGTTCCACTTCGAGTTGAAAGTTGGTCAACTCGAAGCGGTGCATTTCAAACCGGTTTCAGGCGAACGTGGTGAGGCTAGTGATTGGTCAAATCATGTCGCTTAAATCTTCTCGCCCGGTAGGCACGAGCCTTTAAGAAATTAAAAGATACGAAGATTTTGTGACTGCCTGCGCAAAATTTGTGAATTTTAGTAGGATTTGATTGAAGAAAGTCTTGGGGCTGGACGCCTGGTGAAGTTGGCATGCAAATACAAGAAACTCTTACCTCTGAAAGTTCCAAAACAAAATGCCTTCTCTTCATCGTCCGTTCATGACTACTCGTGACATAAAAAAGTTGAACACAAGGTACATTGATGCAGTTAAATGTATCCTTAAAAGGTATTTTTCGTAATTTGTAAAATTTTCATACATATTTTATTGCAGTTAGTTTCATAAAATAATGTATAAAATGTAAAAGGAATAATTAGATTATTTAATTATCGAATTAAACAATTAAATTAGTTATATAATAATATTTGGAACGTTTCTAAGCTTTCCTATAGAATATTCATATTTACAAGAATACAATTTTAGTAGTTCTTTTCGAGCAAGTATAATAGCTACTTCCCATGGTTTTTCTAGAATCTGATGAAGTCAGCAAAATTATCTATAAAGGTAAAGTAATATTATAGGTGTTCTGGGAATAATATTTCCATCTATAATGGCTTAGAAGCGTTTATTTTGACATTATCTTAAAATTCATGAAATCTTTTTGTGTGCATTAGTAAACAGAAATTCAAAAATAATTCTTCATTTCATAGTGAGATATTATTATCTCCATTTTTTTTTAATTAATAAATATAAAAAAAAAAAAAATCTTCTTGAAATAGTGAAAGGAAATATTTTTGTCGTCAAAATGTATAAGGAAAAAAAAGAAATTCATGTAATTTTTACACTTTTTTTCCGGCTGTCTTCAAATCATTAAAAAAAATGCATTTAAAAAAATTATATTTGTTTTTTGGTTTAAATATATAATTAATTCGTGCAAAAAAAATATTTAAAAACTGGGATGTTTTAGAATTAGTTACTAAACGTAGAAGAAAAATTCAAATTTACGACACATCATGCTATACAAATACTTTTAATTAAAATATTAAAATTAAATGCGCATTTCTTGCCGGAGTGGTAAAGTGTGCAGCTTGCTTACAGGAGAACTGATGCTTGACTCCACTGGTGGTGTCCACTGCAATCACAGCTTTCAGAAATGGCAAAATTCAACGACCATTAAGATATTGTTTGTAGCATCATAGAGTAACAATGTCATTACCCGTCGGTGTTGCGTGTGTAACATACACAAATACTAAAAACATTGTTGAGCTACATACACACAAAAGATATGACCAGTTAAATTTTTAAATTTTTCGGCTCGCTTAAAATCAGTAAAAATTTAACTTTTAAAAATCAGTATTCGGAAATATATTTAATTAAAACAATGATTTTATAAAAATTTATTACATTACACCCATATAGTACTACCATAATTTAGAGTGTATCTGCTCAGTTCTAACTAGTAGGACTTAAATTTTACGATATTTGTAAGCAGGTGTTGCATAATTTAAGAAAAGTCACTTAACTAAAGCAAAAAAACTTTTGTTCATATCTAAACTAATCCATACAGTCCAGTCACATTAATGTGACCACCACCCACTTCCGACTTCAAGGTGAAATAACCAATCACAAAAAGGCAGGTGGCAGCACATTGCAGTGGAGTGTATATAAAATTCCACTTAATACCACATTCACATTCCACTTAAAGCTAGAATATACAAGAGTGTACATTCTGGCTTTTGACAGGTGGGCACATTAATATGTGACTGGACTGTGTATTTCAATACAGATATATATATATGTGTGTGTATATACAATATATATATACACATATATATATAGGCTTTTCTATATGTGTTACCGTTTCTTAAAGTGCATGAGTGAATTAATCAATTTATTTTAATTTAACCCGTATTTTGATTAAAGTAATAATTTTCAAATAACATTATAAAAAAAGTACACTTCGATATAGTAATTATTTTGATAAAAATTATTTCAATACACCCTGTCTTTTAATTAGCTAAAAGTAAATAATTGTGCCAACCTAACAGAAAATAATTGCACTTTCTCTACTTGAATAATGAAGTGTTTCCTGCCTTTTACGGATGGAAACTTCTCTCTTTTCCGTTATTGAATAGCAAAAGCAATCCATTACACGAAAGCTAAAACGAAAAGCTACCTTTGTATTTCTAGTGTTTATTCATTAAGTCCTGAAATGACTGCCAAGTCTACAATGTATTTCCTCGTACTTAGAAAGACAAATCGAATAATTGAGCCACTGAACCTAAAGAATAAACAGATTGGTATTTAACTTCCTATTTCTATAATTTAATTTAGATCCTCTTCAATTCAATTCGGATAGTTATAATCAACGGAACAAAATGAGATAATAAAAGGGATAATGATAATTAATCAAAATGAGTAATCATGAACTACTAATATTGAAACAATACTTGAATACTGCTTATATTGAAGAAAACAATTGAAAAAATACTATTGTTTTTTTACGATATTTTTATTTTTGAAATAACTCTTCAAAATATTGCGTAATGGTTAGTAAGACTAACTTTAAATACAGGGCAAATCAAATCAGGGCTCATAAGTAGTCTGAAGATGTACATGATAAATCTGCACGCCAGAAACTCTTTTTATGAACTCCAAGAGGAGAAACGAGTGAGGATAATAATTCCTATATACCGACATTTAAGAGGACAATAGAGTTTTTGCATAATGTTTTTTTATCGTCCGTTATTTTTTTTTCCCTAGCGCGCATGCTCATAGGAAATTGCGCACGCGTTTCTGTAATAATGTTTCCTATGAGCATGCACGCTAGGGGAGAAAAAATACCGGACGATAAAAAAACGTTATGCAAAAACTCTCTATTATCCTCTTAAATGACGGTATATAGGAATTATTATTCTCTTAGAAAAAAATAGCGGACGATTAAAACACGTTATGCAAAAACTCTCTAATGATTCCTGTATACCGCCACTTGGGGCTTTGGTGGTATTATTTAAATTTGTTTGGAACTAGAATGAATATCGACGCTCTGAAATAATGGAACTAATTGCAAAATTACTTAACAAGCATCGCAGACATATAATTATGTTACGACAGGCCTTAATATTCTTTTTTAATGACTATATATATTTATATTTTTAATATGTATATTCATAGGTCAATGCTCACATCCCCTCACAAGCAACGGTAAACTATGTAGTTTTATATAATATATTGTTTTTTTTATTTGATATTTGTCTATTTGTTAAATAAATGCATTGTTGATCTTATATAAATAACTGTAGTGTTTTCAATTCTATGTTTAACATTTACAATGGGATAGGGATTAAATACCTAAAATAAATAGTTTATTACAAAAAAAAAAAATTACTGAAAATGTACAGCGACTCAAGGACGCTAAATATAAATGTCCTTTATCAATTGCACAAGGTGAGGAATGTTTCATTGATATTGTTGTTCTTATAGAAATACTTGTACTGTTTTCAATTCTACGTTGTTTATCATTTACAGTGAGAAAGTAATTAACTGCCTAAAATAAAAGAGGTTTATAACAAGAAAAAAACCTCAAAATATTTAACGGAAACTGTACAATGTTTCAATGAAGCTAAATATAAAGGGGCTTTATCAATTGTGTAAGATGAGTGATGTTTCATTAATAGCGTTGATCTTATAGAAAATACCTGTAGTGTTTGCAATTCTACATTTATCATTTATAGTGGGGAAAAGATTAAAATAATTAAAATAAAAAAATTTGACAAGAAAAAATATTAAAAATATTTTGTTGAAATTGTACAATGATTTAAGGGCGCTGAATATAAAGGGCTTTTATCAACTGCGCAGGTGAGTGCTGTTTACTACGACAAGAACATTTCGATGTGCGGCAAATTTTTATTAAAAGTAACTATGATAGATAAAAGATGTATCATTATGAAGAGATGAAATGAAATTCATTCGGGCCTGTTCAATGTTTCTCCAGTGTGTGTAACATTGTTTTGATACATTTATACCCCAAATAAAAAATATAGTTTTATTTTTCCTTCTAAAACGAGCATTGCAATGTTTCGATATCATATGGCAGTCAGCATCAGCATATATCATCTTTATCATTCGTTGATTGTAAATAGAAACTATCAAATCTTTCAAAAATATAAAGTAAAACTTTCCATAAATTTGAATTTCTATTAACATTCATTTTCAATGTGTTTAACTTTATCATTCGCTACATAGTAGCGGAGTTTAATAATGTTCAACAAGAAATTAGATTCAAAAAAGGTTATATTTGCTGAGCTCAAAGAAAATATCAGCAATCAAACCGGTGGATCCTTCAAGAAGCAGCTGTGTTTTTCACAGCAAACCGAGTCGTCGATTAATCAATATAGAGCCAAATGGTTTTCTGCTATAATCGGATGAGAGGGTATGGTAGGTAAGGAAAAAAAAAGGTAATAATGCATTAAGGGTTGGGAAGTAATGGCTTTCCGCTTGAAAACATATTACTATATATTTATTTAAATGCCCAGAAGTGAGATTTTTATTATTATTATTTCCAATTAAAAAGATGTAGAAAATCACAGGTAAAAGGTTTCTTCTTTGGCATTATTTTATGTGCATTTTCTAATTAGTACAATGTTTAAATGATTTTTTTAAATTGTTTTGCAAATATGCACTTAAATTAGTCAATTTTCTTTTGCTACAAATAATGAATAACTAAGTTTCTGAATATATGAACAAATTAGAAAATTAACTCTAAAGTAAATAAATAATACAACTGTAGAATTTCAGCTTTAGAACTTGACACCACTGATTTGAATTTCACCCTTTGACTCCATTTTTACAAACAAACACAGATAATATTTGTTTTATTGCAGTTGTAAATGAAGCATTCTAGGAAGTTATGCTTTTCAAACAAAAAAAAAAAAAATAATAATAATAATCAGTCAGGTGAGATGGTAGCATATTTGTTAATATATTGATAATTAAAAGACTGCTTATAAGATGTAAAATGGAAATATCAAATGATTTCTTCTTAAGGAAGGTTTCCGTGATAAATTGCATACATTGTCTTTCTTCAAAAGTAGTCGAATAAAATTATTTATTTTGTATAAGCAGTATTTCAATTTTTAAACAGATTATTTACTTGTAAATAAAGAAAATTATTTCTGTAGTTACAGTTAAGAATAAAATATTACATAATTTAACGTCGCAGCTGCGCCAGTACACGCTACGTTACTTGGAGTTCTAAAAGCTATTATGAGATTAATAGATAAAGCATAAAAAAAGCAAATTTTAATTTTAATTTAAAAAAAAGAAACTAATAAATAATACTTTCTGAAGTTACACTCTAATTCATATTTTTTTAAAACTATGCATAGATTAAATATAAATTATAAAAATCCCAATAACCCTTTCAAAAGGAATGTTGAATCAAAGAATGTTCAATAAAAGTACAAAATACTATTGCAATAAATAAAATAGCACTGCTTCAATCAAATCACATTATCTGCAAAAATATAAAAATGCTATGTGAAAATAAGATTTAAGTGTTTGCTGCAATAGATGTGAAATAACTAATTTAGCATTGATTTCGACAACATTTGATAAACAAACTATGATATAGGGCCATAGGAGACTAACTTTATGTCAAAATAAAACAGACAGCCAGGTTATTAAACTTAGTTCCATCAGTTGCTTCTAGACTTAGGTAACAATTTAAATTACAAATTCGGTATCAGCCAAAGACGACCAACATCAACGACCAACTATGTATATAAAAGTATACAGCCTCAAAACCAATTAAATTTAAATTGCATTCCTACTGAGAAGATAAACTTGACTGAATTAAGAGAAGGACCTGATTTTCTGATGCACTTTATAGAAAAATCAAAATTTTAAAATCACATGTAAGCACAAAGTCATACTTTGCTCTTCTACAGAAGAATGGATTAAATTTGACTTAAAATCAAGGGAGAGCATGCAAGGGGCGTATAGCAAGAAAATAAGCTTCCCAATAGGCTGAGTGAAATCTTACATACTGCAAGTAGGGTCTTACAGTGTTACAATCTACAAGTTTTTGTCTTCAGTGGGCATTCAACTTTTCTTGTTGCAGATCCACGTGAACGGTGCCACCGTTTGCTATACTAAGAGGCTTCAAGATAGGTGATCTATATGAGTTTACCAAATTTTTATATCACTTTGTTAACAAAAAAAAAAGCATTCTAAGTGAGTACGCGCTCATTGGACTACTATCAATGTAGGGGTATTCTATAATGCAAAAATAAATGATACTAGACGTTATTTAAATTTGTAAAAGTTATTATCCATTAACCAGAGATAAAGAGAATTTTTCCGTTTTCTGTTCACACTTTTGTAATTTAAGAATATCAAAGTATGTTGATGAAATGAAACATTTATGATTTTTATGTATAATTAATTCTGCTTTATCTGATTGCTTTATAACAGTTTCAAATTTATTAAATTTTAAGAACATCATGTAAAAACTTTTACTCTCAAAATATGCATCTAAGTAAACATTGTATATTATCATTAACAATTTTTTAAAAATATTTTAAATTTATTTATATAATATTTTTTGTGAACTTTAAAAAACTATTTTTAAAGCAAACTGTTGTTTTTATTTCGTGTATATTTAATGAGTTTTTTATAGTGTTAGAGTAGTTATAAAGAGACTTTCAGTGATATATTTACTTTTCTTTGAATCAATCTTAAAATTTTTTCCAGTCTGGTTTTTTTTTTAATTTAACAAGATTCTTTTCAATTAATAATTTCATATAAACATTAAAATAGCTATTGCATATTCTCACTTTAAATTTATTTTATTCATGGATTTTTTCAGGGTTAATCAGGATAAATTTAAACCAGCCAAATAATTTATTCAGAATTTAAATTTTTATTGTAACCACAGTCTCTAAATATTTAACTTCTACACATCGTTAGCTACGCCCATAATATACAAAAACATATAAACAGAACAATATATATATAATATATATATATATATATATATATATATAATATATATACATATATATATATATATATATATATATAGTGTGTGTATTTATAACAAATAAATTTGTCCATAAAATTTATACAAATTTATGTAATTTGTTTCTCTTATATAAAAATCAACATTTTTCATTTAACAAAAAATGGAAGTATGTTTATCATCTGTATTGAAAACTCCAAAGGCCAAAAGAAATATATCAAGAATATTTTTTATTACTAATAAGTAAATACAGAAAAGGACATTTCAACAAGTGCAGTATACTTCTTCTGACAAATCTTTTTTTTTCATTGCGTCAACTGTAACCAATATACAAAATTCCTCCATAAAATTCTAGATCCCTACGGAAAGGACAACAATTTAGAACTTCGACGAATTCTGGGCTCGAAAATTCTTTTAACTTAGGATAACATTGAGCAAATAAGTATACTCTTTGCACCACAAACCTCTTTTTATTCAATTTAAATTGTTCTTTCAGATGAGAAAGAATTCTTATAGTTTGAAATAAGTTTTGGAGAAATGAATTTTGGTACAAAATAAAAGTTTAATTTGTACCAAAATTCTTATTATTTTAGATTTAAAAAATTATTATTATTAATTAATTATTATTATCAAAATTATTATTATTAATTAATTATTATTATTAATTAATTATTATTAATTAATTAATTATTATTATCAAAATTATTATTATTTTTACCAAAATTATTATTTTAATTTTGTGCTAATTTTTTATTTCCATACAATTGAATCAATATCTAAATGATTAACAAAAATGTAAAATAAATCTATTTTATCCAGAAATGTTTAACTTCTAATTACGAATTTATGTTTAAATTAGAACTCCTCAAACTTTCACTTAAAGTACTAATTAATGATAAAAAAATGACTTTGATTGATAAACAATTTCCTCTTAGTTTAAAGTTAAGTCCATGCCTTTAGAGGGCATGTTCTGAAAACTAGTTTTCAGTGTTGCATCTACAAGGTGATAATAATTAAAGTCCCACTTTCAAAATGCTGAAAAAATAACCATCATCACAATAAGTTCAAATTTGATAGGCAATAATACTAAAAATACTTGAAGAACGGGAAACGGTACGGCATCAAAAAAAGTTCCAAATTGTACTAATAGATCGCGCTGTAAGTGGTATAAAGAAAATGAATTCGGTTGCCAGTTATAATTTCAATCTAATTTACAGCATATTTGGCATGAGTTGCAGATTAAATCAACTGTAGTGTTCAATGTGCTTAAATCGTTTCAGTTTTTTGAGAGAAAAATGACTTTCAAGTCAGTCATTCAATTGTTGTGACACTATTAGTAGAAAGCCCATACATCACAACAAGGTCATACCAAATTAGATAGGGAAAATTGGTGGAACTTTTCTTGGAACTGTTTTTTGATGCCATACCGTTTCCTCCTCCTTCAGGTATCTTCTTCATTTCAAATTTGAACTCATTTTGAAGAGTGGTTCTTTTTTACAGCATTTTGAAAGTGGGACTTTAATTATAATAACCCTGTACATGAAAATCGTATTTTGAAGAACTTCCAAATGATACTAACCAGCTTCGGTTATTAATAGAACACTATCCATCCATTTACTTTTTTAAAAAGTGCAATAAGTGTAAATGTAATTCTCAGGCTCTTGACAAGACAATTATGTCCGTTATAGTATGCATTGGTAACAGGCACAAAATAATTCAAAATTATCCGAAATAGTAACTTTTGAAAATTCGCACTGTGATTGAAGCAAGTCAATAAAAGAGTGAAATTTAAATAAAGTAAATAAATTTTAATTTTTTTTTTACGTTATAATTATTATTACAGTTTATGGTTCGTTAACGACGGAAATTAGTTTGCCGAGACGTATGACATGTAAATATATTCTTCCCAATCCTTTAAAAAACCTAATAGTCGCATAGTCAATGATTTATTTATAAATATTTTTATACATTGATATAGTTTTGTATATATAAATATAATTTCTCTGCAGAGTTGAAAAGAATTTCAAAGTACAGTCGTAACTATACATTTTCCTTTTGAAATCTGTACAGCTTAATACTTTTATAGAACTTAGTACCAGAATATGTATATATATATACACTCAAGAGCCAAAACATTATGACCACCCTACATTTTGCAATGAACTCGCCTGGATGACGGGGGAAGGCACGTGATCAGGTGGAAGTGGTATTTAACTGGTATTAGGTGGTGGTATTAATCCATGCCAAGGCGAGTTGAAGCTGTGTTGCGCGCCAAAGGTGGGCCAACTCGTTATTGACAGATGGTCATAATGTTTTGGCTCTTGAGTGTATATATATATATATATATATATATATATATATATATATATATATATATATAAACTTACAGATTGTAAATTCTAAGGCTGTGGCTACCAAATTTTTTGTTACATGGCAAAAAGAAAATTTCAATTTCATTTTTTTTATATTTATTTGGATGTAAATAAATATTTTATGGGTGTATTACCAACATCACCTAGATACAACTTATTGCACGTGCCGGATATTTGATTCTAAAGGGATATGACGAAGTATAATATTTTTAAGAATCAGGAAACACTAATTCTCATATTAATTATTTTTCAACACTTAAAAATTATGATAAGATAAAAATTTAAAAAATAATAATAAATAAATTGCTCAAAATATTGATGCAGGTGGAGTTTCTTAAGCTACTGATAATAAAAAGAACTTTCTTCCAATCATTAATACTGTTGCATATTCTCCTTAAAGTATTGTTTTAAGAGGACATAAAGATTTTGAAGAATTTTCAATAGAAAATGCATTACCAGTATATGAAGAGAATTTGTGTGCTACATTAAGAGGAATATTCAACGTTAAGATACAGTTTTAATAAAATTTTCAACAATTTGCCAAAAATGACAATATATTAGTTTCAATATTAAAAAATAAATAATATTTGCTTGTAAATAACTAATCTACGACAGATTATGAAAGCTATAAATTCCTTCCAGTATTTTTTCATATTAGCCTGTGAAACATGTGTTATATCTGCAATTTTACAAGTCCACAATTCAGAAGTTTTTATTTATACTTTAGTCAAATAAATCATAAACAAAATATGTTAACAATTTTTACAGTTCGTATTAATTCTTTCATACAAATTTCTTTACTGTTTCAAATACGACAATAAAATATTTGACGAATATGATAAAAAAGGTCTTAAAAATTACGAAATTGATTTATTATTTTTATATGGACAAGGTTGCGATGGTACAGCTTACACGAGAAGGAAATTTAATGGAATACAAGCAATCATTGCAAAATTATATCCTCAAGCACATTATGTGCATTGCACATCCCACAGTTTGAATTTGGAAATAGCAAATATTATAAAATTGAAAGATATCAAAAAGCATTCGGCATTATTGATAATATTTTTTTTAAATTTTTGTCACATTCTGAAAAGACAAAACTAAATGATAGCAAAAACTGAAAATGGCTCGGAATTTAACAGAAAAAATTACGTTAGCTGAGTCATACGAAAGTTGAATAGAAAGGGGAGTGACAATAATGCTGGAACTCTTCAGACTCATAATTCACAGCCTGGGAGAAATAGTGTCTTGAAATGACAGAGATGTGTCTTATACTGCTGAAATATTATTACGTTCTTTGAGCCAAGCAAAATTTTAGTATTGTTGCATGTATAAATAAATTGTTCGCGTATTCATTTCTCTTGCGCAGGTTGTTAAAAAAATCTGATACAGAAATGTAAACTGCATTAAATTTTATTGATGACATTATTGCTTAAATTAATTATATTCAAAAAATTCGAAATTTAATTAAACTTTTGTTTAGCATTAATGAGCTAATTCAAGTGTTCAATTGCGAAATTAAAAAAGCGAGAATGACCTCCTAATCAACCTCAGACTATTCGATAGAAGATTTTTCAGAAATCCGATATGTATATCTTTTTTAATTGATGAGTCAATTGAAAGAGAAAGTTTATTAATCACAAAATTATATAACCAAAATTTAAAGTACTTCTTTTAAGTAGCGATATATTGAAAGAAACAAAGTTGAAAAGAATTTATAGATTTGTGTAATTTTATAATATTTAAACTACCTCTTCCATTGTAAGAAGTCAATTAAAACTCGGTTAATGGAAATTTTCAAAAACTGCAATATGCAAAAAATGTCATTAAAGCATGAGGAGAATTTAAAAGGAATACAGATCCTAATATTTATTTCTTATTAAAAATATTTGATGATACCACTACCAATGACATCGTGCTTAAATGCAACATTTTTATTTTATGTTGCATAAATGTGCAATTTTTTGAGGTTTAGATTTCTTGAACGCATACTTTGAGATATGTTTTCAATGTTTAAATTGGTTTTAAACACATAATTCTTTTCCTTTAAAATAAGTTACAAGAAGATATATTCTTACTTTTTTATTACATAAATCAAAGTATATTTTTTTAAGTAAAAATTAATGGTAAATAATAATTTACATAAGATTGATTTATAATAAGAATATCTGATGATATATAATCATTTACATAAGTCTAAACACATTAAACCTATTTTTTACTTTATTTAAAAACCTATTATTTATCTATCTATTGAAAAAATATATTATTATATTTAATTATTAATCTTGTATTTAAATATAAAATTAACAAAATATACAAATTGCATGAATTCTATATGAATGAAATAAAAAATTGTCCTTGTGGAAATCAAATTTTAAAATTGCATTAATCATATTTTCCAAATAATAAATATTTGTTTCAAATTAAAATGAGCTCTTTGTTACGGCATTTTTGTACTGTTTGTTTTTCTTTCTAAATGCTATTTATATTTTATTTGAAGACGTTGTCAGCCCTGAAAGGATGATTAATAAAATATTATTCAAAATTGTCTAATTAGCAATATAATAAATTGATGAATTAAGAAGGTTGAATAAATTTAATCAATTATTTATTTAAAAATATAAGCAAACTCAAGAAAATAGTTTCTATGAAGAGATAACTAAAATAATGGTGGCATTAAAAATAATGGTAAAGAAGGAAAACAAATAACTGCTCTTATTTCTGTAAACTAATCTTATTTATATATTTTAAAAGGCAAAAATTTACATATTTTTATAATTACCTAAGAAAATTACAAAATATTTTATTATTATTCCATAAACAATGAATTTATTTAATTAAAATTTAAATTTTTATTTTATAATTAAAGAATTTTCATGTTTCTATTAATTTATAATATTTTTTTTTTATATTGGATATACCTGTTGCCCCAATGTATTTATATAGTATTAACAAATTTGATGATTATATTCAATGCTCACTTATGGTGATTTTATTCAATAATATTTTTATATGTGGTGAATTTTGGTAAAATAATGCCCTACTATGAGAATCTGGATAAAAGAATATTAAATTCTATAACCATAAGGAAATAGAAATTAGATTATAATAATACTTATAATTCTCATAAATTTGTCTTAATCATCAGAATCATTATCAAATCTGTTTTTTGTGTTTCAGTAATGAAAAGAACAAATAAATTACATGAACAATTCCTTTTCTTATCAAGGCACATATAAAAGACAATTATTATCTTCAGGAATGCAAATATTTATTCTGAGAAGATTTCATTATAATTTCCTTGTATAAAAACTTTTCTGTTTTTCTTTCGCGAACTACTACCCCCCTTCTCATAATTCTTAATCTGCCTTTGTTTTTTTTCCTTGCTGCCATAAGATTCAGATAAAACTTTTGTTAAAAAAATTTACTGAAATAAAAATTATGTCCTTGGTTTTATTTGTAAAATCTATTTTTGATCCTTTTTCAGTTGTTTATCAAAATAAATGTTGTTTTTGCTAATTCAATTTATATACAAAAACAGTTTTTTTTATAGATATATTTTTATATATAGGATCTTATGCTCCATTTAATATACAGAAATAATTGCTCCAGTTTTTTTTTTTTTCTCACATGTAAGAAAAACGGAAAATTTCCCTTCAGATAGCCAGGCATAAACATTCAGTACACGAACTATCGACTCTTCTCTTTTCTAAAAATAGTTTATTTAACGCGGTCTACCACCAGATTTAAGTATTTTCAGTACTACTGGGTCATGCATCAAGTTGTTTGCTTAGTATAATAAAGAAAAACTACGTATCATTTCATGAAATACCACGAATTCTAACACAATAAAACTCACCTAATATCAAATAAATGAAGGCACATAATAAGATTAAGTGCCTTCATTTATTTGATATTAGTGAAAAAGAAGACTCAATAGATGGTAGCCATCTATTGAGTCTTTCTCTTTTTTGAATGTCGCTTTTTAACGCTGTCTATTAACAGATTTGAGTGCAACTGGGTCATGCATCAAGTTGTTTGCTTAATTAGCAATAAAAAATTATGTAAGCTTTTAAGAATTTCTAAGAAATCTAAGGCAAGTTGAAAATTCATTTGATATCAAATAAATGAAGGCACATAATAAGATTAAGTACACCAACTATCGAGTCTTCTTTTCTGGAAGTAGTTTTTAACGCTTTCTACCATCAGTTTTGAGTACCGCTGGGTCATGCATCAACTTGTTTGCTTAGTATAATAAATAACAAAAACTATGTAGCGTTTTTAGAAATTCAACTAAATCTAACACAAGTAGAAAACTCTGATAATATCAAATAAATGAGGGCACATAATAAGATTAAGTACACCAGCTATTGAGACAACTATTTTTTAAGTAGTTTTTAACACTCTCTAAAAGCATATTTGAGTAGCACTGGCTCATGCATCAAATTATTTGCTTAGTATAACAAATAAAGAACTATGTATCAATTACAAAATTCTACGAATTTTAACACAAGAAAAACTCACTTAATAACAAATAAATAAAGGAAAAGAATAAGAAAAGAAAAATTATAATTTTAAGCGTAGGCAAATGATACAATAAAATCAATGAAAAATAATGTCAATAACTAAAAGAGCATTTTCAGAAAATTCTATAAAAAATTCTCAGAATAAAGAAAAATAATTTTTTTGTTTTCAAATTTGCTACTCAGGTTTAAAAATGTATTTAACGTGCTTTAATTTCAACAAGTTAAAAAAAAAAAAAAACTCTTCATTTATCGATATACAAAAAAGTGTATACCTAATTAATTACTGTTATTGCTTTTTATATTTTTTTTTTTTAAGATTTGATAAAAACACATTAACAAATCTGTTGCACAGAGTGTTATTTATCATGTAAACGGAGCTTTTATAATTATCAAAAAATTTTAAGCACATTTATAGAATAAAAATGGAAAGCCTATGCATTTTCATCAATAAATAAAAAAATCCAGCAGATTACACCAACAAAAAATTGTACATAAAAATAAATAATCGTATTTTAAAAAAGGCAACTTAAATTTTAAAACATCTATTTAGAAGCTGCATAGTATTTAATTAATTTCACTCATGCTAATGGATAAATCTTGCGTTATTGAAAAGTGCTTTTTTTTTTTTCCAAAATGATAGAGATTGGAGAATATTTTTGTTTTTTGCTTATTGATATTACCTTTCAAATTTTTTGGGAATATTTAAAGCTGCAGAACAAGGAAGAGGGGGAGCGACATCAGCTATAACTTCCTTTTGAAAAGATAGGGAAGAAAAAGGATAATAACTGTTTTTGAAAGATGTCTTGAAATGTCGAGATATATTTCATAAATACATTGTTACATTGTTCATTGTAGTCAATCTTTTTAGAAAATATGATGAACAGATTACCATAACAAAAAATACTTTAACAGTTCATGGAAGTACAAATAACTTTAATATGCAGGATACAATTTTATACTTTAAATAAAATTTAAAATTAAACATTTTTTTTTTAAAAATTCAAAAATAATTTTTTTAACGAAATGGTTCAACAAGTGGAAAAAAATTTTAATGTATTGGTTTTACTTTTTTTTTTAAAAATATTCTTATGATAATGCGAATTATTTTTATTTACATTGGTTTGTTAATATATTTTAATACATTTAAGATAAAATTTACTTACAGGAATAATGTACAACTTATCCAATTTATTTTAATTTAATTTAACAATATGTAAATCAAAAGATTGATTCTGTATTTACTAAATCTTGGAAATTATAAGACTTAGAAATTCATTTTTCTTACATACATTTTTTTATTTTTGTCTTGTAAATACCCCAAAATTATAAAAAGTTGTTTTTATTGATATTTTAACTGGAAAAGATGTATTTTCCTTTATTTTTGAATTGCTCTTTTCAAAAATTTAATCCACAACTCATTTACAAAAGAATTGACAATGGGGAATGACGATATAGGTCTTATAGCTATTCTCCTTTATGGTTATAATTTGTATTTAATATCTATTTCTATTTTGATATTTTAATTGTGAATAATTGTATTTAATTATTTATTTTAATTATAATTAATTATATATATCCATTTGGCTGGACGATATTAAAATTATTTTAATTATTCTAATATAAAACTATAGAATTTTGACGATAGTGTTCATTGTTACGTATTTTTGTATTTATAAATATAATTACATAGATTATTATATACATAGACATTACATCCTAAATTTCCATTTATCTATATTTCCTTCTATTTTGTCACAATGAAATAAATTATGTATTAGCTTATGATTTGACGATAAAAGAATTTTTATTATTTACAGAAAATACAAGAAACGGCAATTTTTTTAATTAAAAAAATTCACTTGTCCTTTACATTCATATTTAATTCTAATTAGAAATTAATTTAATATTATTTAGAAATAATATTTATGATATTAAGGATTTGCACATTGTAATTTAGTTGGAAACCAAATAATTAAGGACTTCATATTATGATAATTATGTTTTTGCCTATCGTTAATTTATTATTTTTTACTTTATTTTTAAAGATATTTTAAATGAAGATATTAAAATATTCCAAACTAAATTTACTTCAAAGTGTAAAGGCTTTTATTACCTTGAACAATTCAATTTTATGCTATTTTGTTAAACATATTTTCGCTGAATGCCCTTATACGTTTTTCTGATAATTTTATTAATTTACTTTACCAGAGTAAATAATAATAATAATAATCCTTTAAGAAGTAAGCAAAGCCGGGTTTTATCATATCTTATTACCCATAAAATTAAAGGTATTGTGATTTAAATAAAGGTAGCGGGATTTTTCGTGTCCACGACCAATTTTAATTATTTTTTATCTTCCTGCCCGAATTTTCTTTATTTATATATAATATCTACTTACATTTCTTTCACGAACTAATAATTATGTAATTATATAATATAAAAATTGTTCTAAAAGATCGCCAAATGAAAGCAAAGATAATGTTATTTCTCTTTTATTTTTCTTAATTTTATTTCAAAGTAAAAATGAGATTTTCCAAGAAAAGAAAATCGTTTGAAATTCAATAGTTTTTTTTATTTTTTTATTTTTTAAGATTGCTGTTATGCCTTTTATCTTTATATTAAATTATAAATTTTATGTGTAATCTGTACATCATCCCAGCCGATTATATTTTTGTATTTTTTGTATAATTTTAATTTTTGGCTTCATTTCAGAAAACATGGAGGTATTCCTATAAATTGGATTTCTGGTATTTATTTTATAACTGCAGGACTTATACCACCACCACGGACTATAGACAGAATTCATAACATTTTATTCTTAATAATAATTAAGGTATGTAAAACTTTCCGTCAGAAAAGGAATAAAAAAATTATTTTGTTTCATTAAATAGGACTAAGTATAATTAAAAAATAATTATATATATATACTGAGAAAGATATTGAAAGATATTTTTCCAAACATAACGTGAAATTAATAAAATATATTAAAGACACCGTTTTAGCTTCGAAACTGCGATATATATTACTTTCTGACTATTTTGAAATTGCCTCCTGATTCTTCTGACTCTTTGACAGCTTTAACATTTTTTTACATTACTTTTCAACTCTTTTGACACTGTGATGAATGAACTACCTTAAATTTGGACTCCATGCTGTTCAAAGTTTAATAATAAATACCTGAGTTAGAATTAAATTGCTTTTAGTAAATAATTAAGAGGAATCTCTTTTCGTCTATGTAAACCCCATGACAGGGGTTTTCAAGTCACCGGAAAATCAGTATACAACAATTTCTTTAATAAGAAAAATTTTTAGGTTTGAAAAATTAATAAGGGTAGCCACGGCTGGTAGGGCTAAAAGTTTGATAGCGAATACTAGACACGTGGCATAGAAGCAACTAGCATTTCTTCAATTAAAATACATAATTTATTCCGAAGTATTATCTTTTCTCAATTCAGCTTTAAAATTTTAATTTTTTGGAATTAGCTTTTTTTTTCCTTAAGTAAAAATTTCATTAAACATCAAATCACATAAAATGATATCTGAAATATTTTTTATTTTATATTAATAAAATTTTATTAGCATTTAGTTCTTGAAAACATATCATAATGTATATATCTAAAGATAAGATATTGAAATATTTTTTTAAATAAAGGCTGGAAGTAAAGTACTAATTTAAATAAATAAAGATACATATTTATTCGATGAAGTAGATCAGTAAAAGTACTAATTATTAGAAAAACAAAATTTTTAAATTTAGCAAACAAATATTTTACTTAATTAATATGGACTTTTGATCTAACTCTTTCCTTAAATTTCCATTCTTATATAGTCAAGAACGTAATATTTTCTAAGCCATACTAGTTCTTAAAATCTTCTAGACATAATTAATTGTAGATATGTTTTTACCAAAGATTAATCTGGATACAAAATTAAAGATGCAACTATGAAAACAATGCATTTGCTGAAAAGGATTATTATTATAACTTCAGTGTGTGTTTGATTAATAAAGAAAATGTTTGTCAAGCAAACAATTTTTTATTTATTTTTAACATCAGTAAATCAGAAAATTTAGCAATTTTGTTACACTGAACTATAATGTTTTTTGCAGGTAGTAAATTTTACTTTTATTTAAATGTTTTTAATATTAATATTGCATACATATCTTTGATATATATCCATTTTATAGATATTTTATTAAAAAAAATTTTTAAGCAATACAAATTTAAAAAAAAATTCAACGATTTATTGATGCAGTTAAATTTTAAGTAGAAAAAAATTTCGGAAAAAGATTAAAATAAAAATAAATAAATAATAATGAAAAAGAAAGCATATTTTCTTTTGGGAATCGATTTATTCTAAGAGCTGAAATTATGCTATTTCAAAATTCTAATGAATTATTCGAATCATTATACAAAACTAGAAGAAGATCAGTATAATTACTGATTAGTAGAGAAGCAAAATGTAAAATTTAACAAAAAAAATTATTAAATTAATATGGACTTTGGATGTAACTTTCCTTCCTTAACTTTTCTGTCTTACATAGTCAAATGCGTTATTTTTAAGCAATATAAGCTCTTAAAATCGTCTAGACATAATTAATTTATAATATGCTTTTTTTTTTCGAAAGATTAATCAAAACAAAATAAAGACGTAACTATAAATATAATGTATTTGTTGAAAATGAATATTATAACTTCAATGTGTGTTTAACAAATAAAGAAAATTTTTGCCAAACACATATTTTTTTTTTAAATTAATTTTTAACATAATAAAAGTACAAAAAACCGAACAGCTTTAATACACTGAACAATAATGTTTTTTGCAGAAAATAAATTTTATTTTTAATTAAATATTTGAAATATTAATATTGCATATAATATTTCATCAACGATTTATTGTTGCAGTTACATTAACATTTTAGGTAGAATAATTTTCGGACAAATAGTACAAAAAAGTAAAAAGAATATTTTCTTTTGGAAATCGATTTAATCTAAGAGCTGAAATCAAGCCATTTCAGAAATAGATCAAAACAATTTATTATTATATGGCCATTATACAAAACCATCTGATTAATGAACGAACAGGATATCAAGTAACTGTTCAAAAACTCAATAATAAAAAACCTTTAAAACTTTTACATTAGAAAATATTTTTGATATTGAATATATTATCAATGATGAATTTCGATACTTTATAAAACTAATCTCAGTTGAAAATAACTATTTATATACTTCTAATAAGCACAGACCATAAATACTTTTACTATTATTTCATAAGTTTTCTCCTATTACTTCATAGACTATCGATACTATCGATCGTATATCACTATCGAAACTATCGATTGTATATCAGTCTATTATTTTGTTCTTGATTAAAGCCAATTCAATCTGCTTCACCTAATATTAAAATCAGTTGTTAAGGATCTTGAAGATTCAGGGAAAGATCTGCTTTTAAGAATGTAATTATATTTCTGCTTAAAGTTTATAATAATTTAAGCAAAATTGTCTAGCTATTTTTATAATGTTAAGAACTGTCTATTTTATCTGTCTAACTGTTATATTTTAAGAAAGCTATAATAATAGAAAGAACAGTACATTACACTTTTCCAAATTTGAAAATAACTGAATATATTCGTTAGTTACGTTACTGCTCATTTAAAGTCGAAGTTGTAAAATTATATTGTTGGCATGCTATCACACACAGCAACATTTTCAAGTTTAAACAACATTTCATTAATACTTTGATACAAAAATAAAAGCTCTTAAGTATTTATTTAATTAATGTTTATGAGACAAACATTAATTTTAATCTTACCCCAATAATTTTTATTTATAATAATTTTAACGTAAATATCTTTTCTAAAGGATATTAAGTAAAATAAAACTTTATTTTGGGGTATGTAACATATAGTAAATAATTAAAAATATACAGATTATAACTATTATCAAAGTTATTTTCCTAGCATAATTTTAAATATATAGCAGTATGTTTGATAAAAAAACATTATTTGAAAATTCCTTTTTCTCATGTTTTAATTTAGTAATAAAACATTTCAAACTCAGCAATAGCGCAAACCTAACAGTTTTGAAATAAAAAATAAAAATAAATAATTGTGGGGACTTTTCCGGAGTCACATAATACTAACATTTTTCATGGCGTTTCAGTCTAAATGACGACATAGTCTAATAATGTCCATTTTTTTAATCAAAAGCTGTGAGCAACTGGTTGTATACGCAGAAATACCATAAAACGAAAAATGATACATTTCTAACTTTAATTTAACAGCTATACTATAATTAATTTGATCAAAAAACATCCAAAACTGATCACCGGATGAGGTACCAAATTCAATGCAAGAAGAAATATCAAGTCAATTTCAAAAGCACTAAATTTAATCAGGAAGTCATTGAAGCCTTCTTCAATATGTGCCTATTTTATACATCAAACGATGTCTAGTAAAAATTAATCGAATATACTATATTTTAAAAAGTTTCAAATAAAGTAATTAAAAAAAAGTATATTTCTTCTATAAATGTGACATAAAACATGAATCTTTTCTGTAAAAAAAAAATGCATATATTTATTTTTATTTTTTAACTAAATTTATTCTAAATATAAAAATAAATAAATGTTAATAAATTGCTCATGCTCATGCCTCTCAACATCGAAAATTAAAACTCCATGCATGCTAGTATTAATAATAATTTTATTATGTAATAATATTTTATTACATGAAGAATTTGCATTATCTTATAAATTTTATAATATTAAAATGTAATTGATTATCATGATCAAAAATTTGACTAAAATATATATTCAAAATTATAATTCTAGTCAATTCATAAATACTTGAGTAGAATTATATTGATATATTTATCTAATCAAATTATAAATATTTGACTAAAATTATATTGAAATATATATCTAGTCAATTCATAAATATTTGACTAGAATTAATAATGTTTTTCGGCAAACATTATTAATTCCAACTAATTATATTAAAAACAAAAATGAAAAGAATCATAATTCCATAAATGTATAAAATTATTTTTCTTTATAATATTTCGATAACCCTCAACACTCACAAATTAGAACATCTTCTGAAAAAAATTCTAGTTATTTTTTTAATTCAATTTTATATAAGTATATTTTATGAATAGAAATTATTTAAAATCATTTTTTATTCACTATAAAAAATTCGTCCTTGAAGAAGTTAATTAATTTTAAATAGAATACTGATCTTTCTATGTAAATATATTTTTTTTCCACTCACCTGCTGCCAAAAAGAAGTGAGTCAAAATCAAAACTGCACTGAAGAAGAGCATCATGCCCATAATTTACTATCCTTCCCCAAAACAGTTCACAATGTTATCCTCATTGAAATGAAACTTCAGTATTAGAAGAGACACAGTTTATCATTTCCCGGAAAGGCGTTATCAGTAGCTGACATAGTCAAAATTGTTTTCTGTAGCGTCCCAACTTCTCAAAAGAGGGAGAGTGTGTCAGTGGCAGGTGTCTGACTGCCTTGTTGGAAGAACACACGAAGAACTGAGGGACTGGCGAGATACTGGCCTGTTGCAAGTAAGTTGTCACAGCGCCCTCTTTTTGGCGCGAAGGGTCACTATTGGGAAAGTCCTCTCCCTCGTTGACAAGCAACGCCAGCAAATTAAAAGGGCAGAGAAGTATAAAAAAACTAGGAAGAAGTTTTGACTGTCCTTTTTTTAAAAAAAAAAAAAAAAAAAATTGGAAGTGGTGAAAAAAACTGGTAGTTCTTTTTTTTTTTTATTTTGTGGATTGGAATCTACTAATTGAAATGCTGTTTGAGTTAGAGGGTTGAATGAGTGAATAGAGTGTAGTATCTGTTTTTTTCGGGGTGTTTGAAGGCTGGCGAAAAAAATTAGTTTAAAAGGGTTTGTTAAATGGGTTTTTACTTTTTTTTTTTTTTTTTTTTTTTTTTTTTACTTTTTTTTTTTAAGTTCATAAATAGGTTTATTGGTTGCATTCAATTTACAATCGAGAATAAGTTGACAATGAAAAGATGTCTTTTTTAACAAAAAAGATTAAATAATGGAACCTAGAGAATTCTTTAATTATTATTTTTGTATTTAGAGAGTTTCAGAATTTTTTTAAGTTATTAGAAAATGAATGAAACCACGTTTAATTAAATTATTATATAAGAAATATGTTTAACTTATCAAAATAGGAAATGTTGTAATTCACAACTAAGATAATTCAAATATTGATTTTTTAGTCATTATTTGAAAGGGAGTACTATTTTTTATTCATAAATTAATTTATGCATTGTAATTAAAACTAAATTCAAAAGTCAATTAATAATTATGTTTCATAAAAACTTTGGAATTGAATTTGCCATTTGTGAACAACTGAAATATTTCATGCATTGATATATTTAATTAATAATGTTACATTAATAATATTTTCATAAAGTATGATCACACACACATACTCTATTATTGTAAGAATATCTGATTTTATATGGATTGAGTTTAAAATATATATATTCAAGTATATTTTCAGTAATATATTTTCAGTAATCACACTCTGCTTACTGTTATAAATATAACATTCATTTTTGTAAAACATTCAAACTAGCAAAGATATATTTTAATCATTTATAATACAGTATCAAAGATCAAAGCAAAACATGAGTTTTTATTCAAAAGTTCCGAAGAATAAGGAAACAAATAAAAGATGACTGAGATTTTTTCCTGTGGATAAAATAGTAATCTTAGAAAGAGAACTGAATCTGAAGTTAAAATAAAATTATCATTGAATTATGAAAACACGAAAAATATATATATATATATATATATATATATATATATATAGATATTTTTTGTCTATCACAAAAATTTTATATATAACTTAAAAATTTATATATTTAATTGACCCACTATATTGTATTACATGTTAGTTGATTATTATTTTTAATTTTTGTAAATTAATACTGTTCTAGAACGGTATTTTTTTAACAAATTGTTTAATTTTAGCGAAATTTAAAAATAACTGAAACATCAATAATTAATTAATTGCAAAAAAAATTATTGTATAATTCATTTTGTTAGTATCATTACTGTGGGTTAGTGAAGATCAATATGTTGGTAGAATAACATATTTACTTAAAAGAGACGAATAATTTGTTTGTTTAATCATTAAAAGGCTAGTTAACTTACAAACACTTAACAGATTGGTTATTATTAACAAGTCGAAAATATAGATTTCCTATAGTACATATAATATCAGTATATAAAAGATAAGGACCAAACATATATTCTCCAATAACAAGTCGAAAAATATAGATTTCATATAGTAAATATAGTATCAGTATATAAAAGATAAGGACTAAGCATTATATTTGCAATGAAAGGTTTACAAAACCCCTCTAGTATCTATGAATATAATTAGGACTTGTTTTGGTATTTTAGGTTTAGAAATTTTTATGCATCATTATCTCTTTCCTTTGTATGCCATAGTATAATATGGTTAGTGATTGGACAATTTTAGCGATTTGTTTGTTATGAAAGTAAAATGTAAATGTTAGGTACAGAATTAGATGTCTTAATACAGTATGAGCAATCAACGGAATGGACTACACCAAATAAATGATATCGTAGGTAATTATCGTTCGAATATAGTTGGCACGCAAGATAATTATCTCAGAAAATTATAGTAGGCTGCCGTCTTTTTGATAGTCTGGTCTATGTTTAACAAAAAGAAAGGGAATAAAATTACAAACGGAATAATTAAAGGAATTATTATACAAAAGAATCGAATATTGCTGTTAGTGTTCTCCTTTGATTAAGATGGGAAAAAAATTTCTGTGCACATGAAAATTTGAAACAAAAAACATTCTGATCCTAATGAGAATTTTGTTATGTAAAGATTGATGTTTATCCTTTATGTATGATTTTTCCTTAAATAACTAGATTACAATGCATTTTATAATGAGAAAAACCCTTGTCGAATATCAAATGCAACGTTTATTTTTATAGTTTAAATCAGAGTTATCCAATCCATAATGTGGAATTATTTTTAATGCATGATAATACAAATTTTTTAACATGAAATCGCAATTTTTTTTATATTTTGTGATACAGATTTATAAATCGTCATAAAATATATTTTGTGATACATTTTGTTTATATTTTGTTTATATATTTTGTTTATATTCGTTATATATTTTGTTTATATTTTGTGATATATTTTTGTTTATATTTTGTTATATATTTTTGTTTATATTTTATTTGTATCTTTTTTTTTTTTTTTTTTTGTAAATATTCTTTTTCAATATTTCTATTTCAATATTTCCATTTTCTTGTTAAAATTTCCCGTTCAATAATTCAAAGATAATAATGATATAGAAGGTTTGGCATTTTATGGTGAATATCTAAAATTGTGCATTCTACATTCCCTTTCATTAAAAGGAAACTATCCTAAAACTAATATTTATATTATATACATGGCTCAAGAGTGTTTTGTCATTTTTCCCAATTTGTGACCCAAGGAGACTAAACATTTGGACAATCGCGAATTAAGTTATTTAAAGATTTATTTAATTCTAATATTTTATTAATGTGGTTTCGATTTGTTTAATTCTAATATTTTACTAATGTGGCTTCAATTTATCTCTCTCTGGGTCACGTACTGTGTGTCTGTGTGTACAAAATGTAAAGAATTTAGAATAGCTAAATCTGAAACAAGATGCTGATTGAATTTATGTATTTTATTTATTAGGTATGTATTTTATATATTATAACATTAAACTAACTGCAAATCCTTCAAAGGGTCTTTCATTTCTACGAATTCCAAAATCAACAACTTATTCCAGAGAATTCTTGTATTCAACAGAAAGTCTATTGATCCTCAGATGCTGAGTTCACCTGAATAAAACCAGGATTATATGGAACTGTCTTTTTCCAAAAAGTCCAATCTAAATGCCTTTTTTTCCGGAAAATCACGATTCGGACTGAAAGTATATCTCTCCACAAACACTCTCTTTTTAACAATTGACCAGAGTTCTTTGAAGAAAGTCGATCCATCCCATACTGAATAGAAATGAAATATTTATTTAAACTGTCAGAATTCTTAAAATAGCAATGAATTTGACGCTGTGATATGTTTTTAAGCATAGATTTGGAGAAAAAATATTTTTGTACACAGCTAAAAAAATTTTGATTTGTATTTGAAATCAATTTTTGATTTATTTACAAACTAGAAATTCTTCAAACTGTATCTTTTCTGTACGAAAATTACAAAAAATTACATTAAACTTAACAAAAAAGAAATTATATTATTGTATCCTTTCAAGAATATTATAGTGAAGAACTGAGTAAAATTCAAGCAATGAAATTTGTGCAGATAATTTTTGTAATCCCTTTAAATTTCTGAGTTTTATCTACATTGTTAAGTAGAATTTTATATGCAAAAGTAAGAATTTTTTTTTCTAATTTGCAAATTTTGTATTTTCTTCCGTTTTACGGGTCCGTATTTTTACGTAAATAATATTATATGTTTAAAATTCATGAGGATAGTGACATCAGGTACATTTAAGTCAAGATCATTATGTAAGAAAGGCCTTCATTGCATTAACCGAAGTTGATGCTGTCATAAATAGAAATAAGCAACCCTAATAGAGGCATCTGAGGATTCGAACCAAACTCCCTTTCTGCATCTTCTCCACTCAATGTTAGTGTCTCCCATCTATCGTTGGTTAATGTGAAGAACTATCCATTAGACCTATATAAAATGCTATCCACTAGACCGTAAAACATGATGGAAGTCAACTAAACAAATAATATAATTATAATGAGAAAACTTTCGCATTGGATTAAAATTTAATGAAACAAAATGATAAACCTCAAATATAAATTGTTCACGTTTGTTTTTTATTTAATCACTGACAATTTCTGCATACTCCACATAAATATAATAGAAAGTTCACAAAAGTAAATAATTTTTGCTGAATTAATAGTCACAAAATGCAAATAATGCAATAAAAAAAAGTAGTACGAAAATAAAAGCAATGATAATGCAGGGTAAAAAATAAAATAATAAATATATTAAAATTAGAATATAAAATTAACATAGAAATCAATATAGAAGAAAAAACACATAAAAGCTAAATAACTATGACATCATACTGACAAAATTTCACATATTCCACAAGAGCTAAGAATAGTGTTATGTTTCTAAAAATGGCCTAAAATACCAGACGAGTATTTGCTAAAACTTGCCTTGTCGAGTGATATTCATGTATTCGATTTATTTCACAGCAGTTATTTTGACGATATGTTTTCCTTGAGAACTCTAGGATATACTTTCTGTAATCGCGACATTTGGAACCTCAAATACAATGAGAAAGGAAAGATCCCATGTTCGTATGCCATTTGTAAATTTGAAAGGATGTCACGATGAGATATAAAAGTAAGGTCGACGTGGGAAGTGTATTTCATGAGGTTAGGGTTTGTACTACTGTCTGGTCATACCAAGCTCTAAACTCGCCCACTCAAAGTGTTGGGACTTCTAAATTTAGATTAATTTACTAACTAAAACACAGATAGGGAAAATAAAAAATAAATACAAATAAAAGTGTCTTAACTGATTTGGAAACTAAATTAAAAATGAAACAAAATCTATACAACCAGGGAAACTTGACACAAATCAAATAAATAAACCTATATAAGCGCTACAAAAAAAAAAATATTCTGATATTTAAAAATCGATTTTGAAAATGATTATTCCTGGCAAAATTTAATTTTAAAGTCATAAAAAGAAAAGTGTTTGCATTTTCAACTTTTCTTTATAAAAGGGAAAAATTTACTTCCCATGGATGCTTTTGAAGATGAGGTATATTTATCTTCCCACTTACTGCCTGTTTTTGGTAAAATGTGAGTTTTCTAGGTTAGTTTGTCGTTATATGATCATATTTTGCACCTTTTAGGATAAATAGACATGACCTACAGTTTAACGTGGATTCCGAACAACGAACAACTATCCATGCCACGATTTGAACCTGAAGCGTGAGGTACCAAAGGCCAGAGAACTAGCCAATGGGCTCTCAGGCAATAGATTTTCTAGTGTTATTTAAGAATACTAACTTATTGCTGAATCACAGTTATTGTTTTGTTGTTGCTTTAATTCTCATCTTGTATTCAGGATGCAAAATGTATCGACATTATTTATAATGTGGATGCTAAGCAGTGAATCGAAATGCTATATGGCAATATAGTATATGGAAAATGTTTTTTATAGAAACGTTATATGTTTGTTTTGACCGAACTTTACACAAATCGCTTATTTTTTAAAGAATTAAATCTTTTTTTTTTAATTTTTAATGAATAAAATTGAATGGATTTCTTTACCATATAGGTTTAAGATCAAATTTTATATGATATTTATTCAGGACATTAAAAATGCAAAAATATATATCATATTAAAAGAAAAAATAATTGAAAGTATAAATAATTTATGAAAATAAAATAAATTTTTTTCTACTTTTCTTAAGAGTAATATAAGAATATTAATATAAGAATTATTATAGTTTATAATATTTCTTAAATATAAATTTTTTTGCGTCTAGTTCCACGCACTTTCCACTTCCCACTCAAGTATATGATTATTCACTCAAGAAAAACAATCTTTTTTACGCCTGGAGAAATAGAAGAAAAAATGAAATAAATCAAGAAAAATACCAAAGAGGCTGAACTTAATTCAGTCGGAATTAATGAATGAAATAATTTTATAATATATGATGTAAAAAATAATTCCCATTAAAATAAATATTTTCCATCGGATTTTATTTTTTGCAAAACATAATGCGCTATTACATCTTGTAAATTTAGTAATATCACAAAAAAAAAATAAGTATAAAAAATTAATCCATCTTGAAAATTCTCACACTGATTAAAGAAACCCTAAAAAAAAAAAGAAAAAGCCAATAGTTTTTCAAGAGTTCTAAACAATAAGATAAAAAAATCTGGGAACTAGAAAAACAAAAAAAAAAATAAGCGAACAAATTAGAAATATTTTCGGGATTACAAAAGGAATCTAAGAGGATTTTAAGAGATTTAAAAATGAAGAATGAAAAAAAATTAAGAAGATTGTACCAGATTACAGGGAAAAAAATGAAGCATTTTTTATGATATTTTTATTGTTGAAATGGCGAGAAATTCCAAGAATGAAGTACTGATCATTCTTATATGATTAAAACGCTTGGCGTATAAAAAGATAGAAAAATTAAAAACAATAAATAATTAAATAAATAAAACTTTCACTTGAATGAAATCAATTGTTTATATAATACGTACATAATTTTGTTTAAATAATATCAAAATCTATTACTAATTCTCATTTATGCATGCTAAATTAAGCATGAATTTTGTGATTTTTTTTTCTTCCTAAATGCAATATTTTTTTATTTCTTTTCCTGAGAAGGTTAAATAAAAAATGATAATTACTTTACAATTAATTTTTAGTTTACGATATGGTTTCTTCGAAATGACAATATAATTAAACATTTACAAAAAAAGACATTTTTTTTATGTGTTTCATAACTCAATTATAAAACTAAACAAAACAACAAACAGGTGGAAAGAGCAATTACCATTCATGCTAACTGGAATCCTGTTGAAAGGAAATTTAGATTCATCCAGTTAATCTATAATAAACGTTAGGGCTGTATATGCGTATCGTCTTGATTCAGTGTTGTTAGTAAATGTACAAATTATTTCTCAAAATAAAAATTTTATGTTTAGCTGCCATATATATATTAAAATTTTCTAAGACAGCACAACTGCAACGCATAACACACACAACACAACTATATCACAAATATTTACAAAAACATCTTAAAAGTCAGCTCATTTTAGGTCTTTGTACCCTCCGCATTGCCTGGAACTCTTCACTTGACTCTGCACACTCCTTTTCCTCTTTCTCCCTCTCCTATTGTCTGTCCCATAGCCTAATGGGCAAAAACATGCCAAGTCCAAAGTCTAATGTAAGGGTCAACTTATCCTTGAAAGGAGAATCTATCAACTCGATCTCGATCTATCTTGAACTTGTTACCGTTGGCTATATTTTGTTTCGAATATAGTGGATCCTTACTTATATGTTAGAAAATTGTTTTGAGAATTTCAAAGTTTTATTTTGTATTCGAAAAGACATTCTTAAATTTTTAAGAAATAAATTATATATGAAATAAATACTCAGAAAAATTTCAATACAATCTCAATTACATTATATGTATAGTTAAGATATCAATATATCAAGTTAATTACACTAATACTTAACCAACAATAAATTTTATTTTTTGTAAAAAAAAATTAGCGTGGTGTTTCTGTAATAAAATTAATTAAATCAAAAGATAAAATAACTAGACTAAAAAGAAATTCTCACACTTACTCCCAAATAATAAAAAAAAACCATAACATTTATATGTGAATGAAACATCCCCATAACATTTATATGTGAAGGGGACTCAATGTTTTGGAATTAAAAAAGTACAGGAAGGAATTCGATCAATTCCTGTTTTTGTGCTAATTACCGTAAAAGTAGGCTTCATAGTTTCTTTTAGAATTATATAAAAAGTCACTCGCATATATTGATGATCTTTGTAGCTTCATTGGTAGCAAGGGAATTTTGCGCTTCTCAGATGAATTGAGTTCGACACTTTCGTAGAAGATCCAGACAGCAGGGACTAACCGTAAAGGGTGGCAGGAGGCTTTCTTTGACTGTCTGCATCATCATTGCTCTGTAGGGTACATGCTTTTTTTTTCTTACTAAATTCCCAAAGGTCCATGATGGGGACAGCTCTTCATCACAACACACAGCACTGGTTTCACTAAATCGTGATGATCATCCCAATTATTCTCCTCCTATTTCCATGTCCCATCACATGTTATTTTGCCCTTTTTTTTTTTATTGGCTGAATTTTCATCTTAAAATACATTCATGGACCTACATACCTTTCCACTGGGGTGGGGGTGATACCCTCACCTAACCAGTCCAAGAGCGTTGCTAATCTTTTTTGGAGGTCAGAGGTAGATTTCTCCCATACAAGTGGCATCTACCAAAATTTGAATAAACAGGTTTACTAGCCAATTCATTTAGACAATTCACCAATACAATAATTTTTGCGAACAGACATCATCTCCCAGTTGCAGTACAATTTTTTTTCACCATCTGTATTATGACAATCGCACAGCCGCCAATTAAAAGATCAAAGCAGAGGCGGCACACTTTAGGTTTGGCAGCCACACTCCGACGATTTGTGGTCACAAAATAGCGACAATAGGAAAAGACCCATATGTATATATATATATATATATATGTATATATATGAGATTTAAAAAAGGATTGCTAATCCTTTTCACCACACACATTTAAATATTTTCGACACAATAATATCTTGCCATTTCCGAACATGATATACTAATTAGTATAACATATTATATTATAGATTAATATACCTGTTAATATTCTGTTAATAATATGATATATTAACATAAATATTTGCTCACTATATATATTAATTTAAAAAAAAAATGGTTATGATTTAATTATTTTAGTGGATATACCACTAGTACAGATTCGTATGCTAATGTGATAATGTTAAAATCTTTATTTTCTTCTATTAATAATGATGTCCACGAAAAATTTCTCAAATGATTAATTTCCATGAAACGGCTTATATCTTATGAATATAAATCCAAAATCCTTTCTTTCAGTTGAAAATCATATACATATCATGAATATTGAATACTTCAGTTAAAGCTGCCATATATTATAGATATAAAAAGTCATATATGATTTAGAAATATAATTTTAGTTTGAAAGAGCTGAGATATACTTTAAATTGTATCCTGAAAAATTGTTCAGAATTTTTAAGATTGCAGAAGTCTTAATGGTTTAAGTTTGAAGTTGTTTTCCATTTTTGATGTTGATAAATATATTGGCTTTTTTCCCTATTTTTTTCGGTTGACCTCCTACTTATTGCCTGAAGCCCATTTAATGAAAAACATATTTGTGACACTTTAGACGTTTCACTCTAAATAAACAAAGAATGCTTTTATCGAAAGTTTTAGAATAAATAGAAACAATTTTACACACACGAGAACTGCCATTTCTTAAAGATATTTCTTCTTTAAGAAGTATTGTAATAATTTATTATACTACGACATGATATTTGACAATATTTGTTATGCTAGTAAATTATGTACTGTTTTCTTTTTCTGAAAAAACCTCGTCTATTTTGCACATTACTTTAAGATATTCAACGACATATTTTAATGTTTAAAAATCCCAATAGAAATATTTAGCTTAGTAAAGATTTAGCTGAATTTAATTCTGCTCATTTAATAAGTTTAGGATATTTTTTTTTTTTTGATTCTGATCATTTATAAGTTATTTAATACTTTATAGTATTTCAGTGTTCATTAACAGACTTATTAGTTGATGTCTCTTTAGTCCTGTAAAAATTAAATTTCTGTATGTGAAATTCGAAGTAATATATATTTGCATTGTTGGTGTGTTCTATTAAACTGAACAAGGAATTTTGTTTTAATAAATTAATTATTATGCTTCCATACTTCTGTAATATAGAAAATACATTTTTTTTCAAAACATGAATTTCTTTTGATTGAAAATGTATGCAAAAATATCAGTTTTCTTGGGGACCCAATATTAGAATTAAAAATAATGTTTTCAAGCGTATATTTCAAGTTGGGGGCAAACATTTATAGATACATTATTTAGTTGTCAGGGAATTTATTGATTATTATATAAGTAATTAACTTTTTTTCAGGGGCAATACGATTCGCAATTGCAGGGGTGTACGATTATTAAATACCATTATAAATCTTTCTTCTATTTTTGCTAGGCATATTTCATTAAAAATTAAAAAAATCTATGTATAAAAGTACAGTGGAAAAATATTAAGATGAGCTATCATTTATTATTTACATAATAATTAACAGCTTGTTATGCAGAATATAACCTAAAATAGCAATACTTATTTTTAAAGAAGGTATTAAAAATGAGATCCAATAACAAAAACTGGGAAACTTGCAGCAAATTTGTACTTATAACTATTTGTATATTCCATACACGAGCAGAAATTCACAGACAGCCACAGTAGTAATTTTACTTGCTGTCCACCTCATCACATGCGCATTCTTGATTATAAAAGGTAAGTGTTTTTAAAGATATTCAAACTTTGATTTATTAAAACAGGGGAAATGGCCCATTGTTAATGGCCGCCCATAATATATAAAAATTTAAAAACTGGAATCTTATTCAGAATTTCAATTTATCCTGTGTGAGCATACTTTGCTGATAGAATATGCATGGAAGTATACAAATGTTCAATAACCTAAGAAATTTATGAAGCAATTTGTTAGAATACTACAAGAAAGGGAGTTCTGCAATGTATGGTTCTTCTTGTTTATTTGACGATTTTTCCCTTGCGGTAATCACTTTCTTTTAAACATACAAAATGGCCGTTGCGATTACAAAATATTGTCTTTTGGCGATTCTATTTGGCGCAGAAAGGTACTTGGGAAAATTGTAACTCTAAAGTGCAGAAACCTGCAAGAACTATCAAATTTCAATTCAAATACTGCAATAAGAACTACCAAATTAAGATATAAAAGTCAGTTCAGTGATGATTAAATGTATTTAACTTTTATAAACATAAACTAATCGTTCGGCCACTATTTTGAGGATATTGAAACAACAATATTTTTATATTTTGAAAGCCAGACAATTTAATATGGACTGCAGAGCACGCGACTTGATATGGGTCAATCGTTATATTTAGCAACTCATATTTCATGTCAGGTTTAAAACACACATAAATAAAATCACGTGAAAATCAGCATTTATTTTAAATAAATTTTTCGAAGTGAAAATTTCTCTTGCGCGAGAAGAATAATCTATTTTAAATAATAACTTACGCTCTTATTATTTTTGATTTTATAGCTTAAATTGTTTTGAAGATGCCACGGAACTCTAACCATACAACGCCATATATACATGATAAAAAGTTATATGATACTTTTAAACATTAAAAAAAAATATTTTGATATTTTTTTTTCCTTTTATTGTGGTCTAGAAGATCAGAGTCTTTGTGAATAATGTGATAATCTAGATTCAAGATCAGGATGCATATTTTTTTTTATCTCTTTAATATTCATTGTTAAAAATATGCTTCATTTTAAAAAATGCACTAAACAAAGTTGGCATAGTAAATAAAGTTGAATTTTCTTGTTCTCATGTGCAAATCTTTTGGACAACACATATTTGTAACTAAAATTTTTGGCATGGGTATCAAAAACATCCACAGAATTAAAACATTTATCGAACCATTTTTAAAAACTTTGTGAGGTATCATTTTATGAGTTATTCTTTAAAAAAAACATTTATCTATCATCTTATTTCTTTCTTTTTTTGGGTGGGGGTTATTACAAAAGTTGTACCAAATACCAAAAATTAACTTGTTAAAGTAATGTAATACCACGCATCAAAATTCCTCATTTACACTCATGTCCATAAATTAAGGATAATTCAGAATCACACAGAAATTCAACTCTAAAATAAAAATTTCACCTGTAAAATTATCACACACATCTTGAAGAAGAATGTGCAAATTACAGGAAACCACCAGATGGCGCGGAGAGTACGTCACAATGACAGTGTAAGAGAGGGGGTATATAAGGAATGGTGGCAAGAAGTAAAATTGTTCACAAGCGCATTAAAAGACTTTCAGTGCAATAACCGCATAGTTATGGCACAAAGGAAACATTTGGATGATTTTTTACGTGGTAGAATTATCGGACGACTGGAATGTGGACGTACCCAGCTGGAAGTATCCGAGGAACTTGGAATCGCCCAGAGTGTCATCTCCAGGTTTGGCAACGATTCCAAGATGATGGTAATGTGTGTAGATGTTATAGCACAGGTCGCTCCCCGAGTTACAACACCGAATGAGGACCGGTATTTAGCAATTACTGCCAAAAGAAACAGACGGAGAAAAGCATCAGACCTGTCTCATCAGCTCTCTTCAGCTACCGATACGACAGTTTCAAGGCAGACCGTGTACAGACGCTTAGGGCACATTGGTCTATAACTCGTAGGCCTGTCAGATGTGTTCCACTTACCGCAACTCACTGTCGCCTGCGATTAACCTGGAGTAGAGAGCATGCATTGTGGACACCGCAACAGTGGTCTGTGTGATGTTTTCCGACGAGTCCAGGTTTAGTTTGCAGTCTGATTCTCGCTGGACTTTCATATGGAGAGCGCCAGGTACCTGTTACCACCAAGAGAACACCATTGAACGACACCGTTACGGTGGTGCAGGATGGCTCGTTTGGGGAGGAATTATTCTTGTTTCCAGAACTGACCTGCATGTTCAGAGTGTAACGATGACAGGCCACATCTATCGGGATGTCATTCTGGAACAACATGTACGTTTGTTTCGGGGCGCCATGGGTGCTGAATTTCTGTTTATGGATGACAACGCCCGTCCTCAAACGTGCAAACATTGTAGATGAATGCCTTCAATTGGAGGATATCACCTGTATGGATTGGCCAGCATACTCACCGGACTTGAATCCAATAGAGCATGTGTGGGATATGCTTGGCAGACAATTGCAGCCCGTCAACCCCCTCCACCTGTCAACCGGAACTTCGGAGGGCATTGCTTGATGAGTGGTGTAATATTCCCCAAGATCAGATTGATAATTTGATACTCAGTATGCCTAGGCGTTGTAAGGCCTGTATTGCATCGTCCGGGAGACATACTCCACAGTAACCATCATACTATCCATGTTATACTGTTTTTTTGTAAATAGGTTCTGTTTTGAAATTTGCTTCAGGGATTAAAAATCGCAATTTTTATTCATTATGTCAAACATATAGCATCTTTTTTTGCTCTTTACCTTTTGTTTAATAAATAGACTTTACAAATAAGTCAAATTTGTTTTGCTTCTGTCTCTTTCTTTGCCTGAACTTCATTATCCTTAATTTATGGACATGAGTTTTAGAATTATTTGAAAGACATAATTTTATTAAAAAATAAAATGTGTAGTTAATTACCAAGCTTTTTATATTAAATGAAATATGGCCTACGTTTAAGTGTTGCAGTAAGTACAAGTAGTATGCTACCTCCCTTGTATATGTATCCTTGTTGTGAATATGCATTTTAATTGTACCAATAAACTTTGTAAGTCTAAACGTAAATTTCTTTAAATAATGTGTTTAGGTGAAAATCAAACTGATGAATACTTCAAATTCTTCATATTCTAATTTTCTCAGTTACAATGCTAAGCTTCGTTACGAAGCATCATACAATGAATTGAAAACCAAGCATCTCATAATCATTTTTTTTCTTACGATTTTTATATTATGTTCAAGCAGCCTCGAATGTCCTTTATAATGATTTTAATGTTATTGTTTTAATACAAATATATAATTATCTAGATATAAATTACAAAACTGCAACATATATATTATCATAACAAAAGATAAATGTATATTACGAAAAAAAAAATCTAATTTTAATTGAGCAATACAATACTTCTTTTCGTGTGTTTAATTTTTAATAGACATATACCACTTTTTAACAAATTTAAATTTTAAAAACTATTTTATGTATTGCTCTTTTAGTAGCCTTTTAAACAAATGCATGAGTGTAATAACTGAGAAGAACAATTCGTTTCGTAGGAGTTATAAAACTGATTATACGACTCAGAAGATTTAAGTAATTCATTACCCGAAATGGCTAGCTTGTATGACTAATTTAGTAAAAACACGTTACACGGACCGTTTTTTTATTTAAAGTTTCTGTGCCCAATTAATTGCACAGAAAAACTCTCAATGACTAAGTTTAAATGATTACAAATGGCTTTCAAGCATTGAATCGATTCTGCACAGTAATCAGTGTAACGTTCAAAGTGCAAGGTTCATTTTCCAAATCGTGACTCAAGCATCTCACGCGCACTGTATAATTAACATAAATCCCATCAATGATCAACCATTAGTTGACATTTTTTATGAGCAGGAAAATAGCTGTAAATGGAACTTTTGTACAGTCATTACGTTGTAGCACTTAAATTTATCCATGGGATTAGATGGAGGTTTAATACCATTTTTGCCTAATCACGCGAACGCATTTTGAATTTGAATTTCGGAGGATGAAAATGGTCTATGTCTTCCGCAGTGAAATTTATCGGTGTTGGATTTTCTTTTATGGATGTGTACGCGGATATCCTTAAAATCTTCAATAAAAAAAAAAAAAGTGAATGCATTTTATTAATCTTTTACAATGCTGAACCTTATTTTCCATAATGAACAACCAACCGATTAAGGTTTGCCATTTGTGATTTGGTTTGGTCATTTTTGCACACTTTAGGCCAATTAGACTGGGACCCACTATTTAACGTGGATACTGAACCTCTACTACTACACCACATCACTGTGTCTAGAGCTGAGTTTAGGAATGATGCGGGTGAGAAGAAGTCTGACTGGGCTCTATGGCGCTCTACGATCATATGAGAAACCGGGACCTACGGCTCAAAGTGGATTACGAACCGCTACAAACATCCATGCCGAAATTTGAACCCGATACCTGGTACCGAGCCAATCGGTCACCAGGCTTCGATTCTGAACCACTAACCAATATCCATGCCACCGCCAGTATTCGAATCTGAAAGCCCGTGTTACCAAAGGTCACAGCTCTAGTCAAATAGTTATTAGGCCGCCAACCGATTAAGAGGATTATAGCGTCCACTATGACTTTCTGAAGCAACTACTCCATATTTGCACTTTATACGAATGAATCAAAGAAACGTATCAACAGGCAGATTGAAGTCCATGTTTAGGTCACGGCGGAGTAAAAATAGCGTCCAATTCACACCAAACAGATAAATAGCGTCGTAATAATGCGATTGACGAGTTTGTCAAATTTTTCTGGAATTTTACAAAACCATACCATCATCATCATCACCAGTGGAGCAACATCCCCATGGTGGTCCAAAGGCCTTCTGTCTACTGGCAGATTTCTAGACAGTAGAGGTTTTCCTTTTTGCATTTATGGTTGTCAGCCCCCGTCCAACGCTCTACAGTCATATTTGATCCGGGAACAACGGTTTAAAGTGGATTCGAACCAATATGAAAATCTATGGCACACAAATGAAACTTGAACCTGAAACCTGTTACCACTAGCCACTCGACCATCAGACCCCACAAAAAACATTACCACATCTTGTAAATTTTTTATCTATTTTGGACTAGGAGAAATGAAATGACCCTAAACTAGGAATCCTCATAAGGCAGTTCACAAACGATGGATCCCCTGTTTTCTTATACAGTAGCTTCTACACTTTAACAAGGCTTTGGCTATTATCTGAGATTTTGGTTAAACCCCTGTATTCCATTAATAGCATTCAGACAGATATGAAGAAATGATATATTTTGGGAGAAATTTTAAATGTAGCTGTACCAAATATGGGAAATCCCAGATAAACACATCACATTAATCAACTGGCTTATTATGAAAGGGGGCAAATATATCTAGCCCAATCTCAGAAAATGAGAAATTCAAACATTCAATCAAAATACAGCGATAAAGAAACCCTTGTTATCTTGGGAAACTTGAAGCGCGCATCCACATTGTGATAGTAATCTAGGATCATGGTAAATTTCTCTGTAAAGTCATGTAATTAGGAAACTCCTGCTAAAGCATTATAAGGACACATTTTAGTTTATAATTTATAATAATTTTTATCATTGACAAAAACACTTACGTGAATCTAAATTGCTATTTTTTTAATTTTTAATCTGGAGTGCAGTGGAATCCCAGGCCATTGTGGGATCTTTGGTAATGAGAAGGTGGATTCTCTTGCCAAAAAAAAAGGAACAACCATCACCCAAACCTTTTGTAAAGACTCTCTTTTCACTCGATGAAACTGACGATCCGAGACATCTTTCGAAACACTCTATCTGATAATCTACTTGAAGGCAACTCATCTAAAACCTGGTTTAACTTTTATTTTAAACATCCCTGATTAGCCCAGGTTTAAAAAGCTGTAGCCCTTTTTCAGACTTTCTGACTGGCCATGATCATCTTGGCCAATCATCTTTTTCGTATGAAAATATTTACAAGCCCAAAATGCATGCTCTGCAGTCTTGGAGAGGACATGGGATTCATCTCACCTTCCTGTCTGCCCTGCACTTGTTTCCTCTACTGTGTATGGTCGTTACTGGGAGGCTAGGGCCCTTATGGGCTAAACATGTCACTATGTGATTTCTTTTCGATTCTCATTGTTGTTTTCATGTTTCTTGTATTCTTTTCTTTTTTTATTTTATTACTTTTGTAGCCTGCCATTGAAAATAAAATTTTTAATCTTGCTTGTAAATTATTGTTAAATTGTCATCTGTCTGCCTTCAATCTTAAATTCAAACAGTTAAAAACACAATAAAACATATTCAGCTGTCCTTTTTAATATATATTATATATATATATATATATATATATATCTTCTAATAAGTAAGAATGAAAACTGGCTTTAAACATAAAACCAATACAAAATATTTTAATTTTTTCTTTGTCTTAATAAATGGACAATATAAAATTCCTAATTAGTTTCTACACAAGTTAAAAGCAGATTTATATTAAGAATGCTATTCATTAATGATTAAATTAAATACACATATAATTAATTCATTTATTTTTACTGTTATATATTTTTAAAAACACGCGTTCTTAAATTTTAATATGATAAATATTTAAAATATTATAAAAGTGATTTATATGTTTCTAAGAATTGTCCATACTGAGCATTAATCTTGAAATTGAATTAAGCAGATTAAAACGTATAGAATTCTTAATTCTTTTAAATTTATTTTGTAAAAAATTATCAAGAGATAGAAATTAAAGAAAATTTCAATTATTTGCAAATGTAATTATTGAACAAATTGATTTTTATTTATTCAAAAATAAATTTTTGTATTAGTATGAAGATTGTTTCTGAGAACTAATTATATTTAAAGGAATGCATTTTTTAAAAATTTTAATTTGGAAATTTATAAAAATATTTAATATTCATATTCTTCAATATTGATGTGTTTTTCCTATTTTGCTTGAATTTTTTTAATAATTATCATTATAAAAAAAAATTTATCTGAAATTCGTGGAATAATTAAATTATTCAAAAATAATAATAAAAATACATTTAAAATTAGGAAGATTGAATTTTATAGTACATTTTTATGTTTATATTCTTAAAATTTAGTTTTTGCAACTACTTTCAAGTAAAAATTTTTCTCTTTCTTGGGTATTTAATATCAATAAAATATAGTTTTAATTTTTCTAAAGATAAATTAAACACAATACGCTTTTACAGTACTTTAAATATTTTATTTTTACAACATAATTATTTAAGTTAATAATCAATTTTCTTAACTGTGAACTAGAACATATGTCAAAAATTACTGACTGACTAAAAGCTAAAAATATTGAATTACTTTTAGCTAATGAATTGCATTGAAAATAAAAAAAAAAAAAATATTGATATATTGCCAAAATAAATACTATCCAATAATCCTGAAAAGTTTCATTGCTTCAATGAAATCACTAGGTTAGTTTGTAGCACAATTGACATAGAGATGAGCAGTCTAACATATTACAATAACTAACTTGCTAATCAAGAAAGATATACAACTGGCCTAACACAAAATTGTAAAAAAATTTAAGACATTGAATTTGTTATGCATGAGTAATGTAAATTTTTATGTATTTTTATGTTAAATTCTAATTTCATAAGAATAAATAACGTTATAATTTTATTTAAACTCTAATATACATTTCATTTTTTTTGTAAGATTTCTTATTTTAGTGTTGAAATTTGACTTGTTCAATGCTTTAAAAATAGGAACAAAAAATTAAATATACGCAAAATAATTATTTTTTTATTTTTTATTTTATTTATTTTATTTTATTTTCATTTATTTATTTATTTTTTTGCAATGACAACCATTTTTTTTTTTTTCATTATTTGTCATGGTATACGTGTAAGGTTATAAAATGTTTACTCACATTTTTTTCTAACTTTTCAAAAGATTAAAATCCATAAAATCAAAGTCCTGATCTAAAATCATCCTTTTTCCATTATGATTTTGAATAGGGAATATTTAAAATAGATCATTTTTCCATTCCAACGTAAACAAACAACCACAGACTGAAAGTAGTATTTTTGAAAGCTCATTGTCAAAATCTAAAAAACCCCATTATTGTAATTAATGAAAAAAATTATCATATTATCTATTTTTTTTGTATTGACATTGATATGTAAAAAAACAAAACGTAGAATTTTTTTGTCAAACACAATCGTTACTAATTTATTATTCATTCATTTAGACTGTTAAATAAATTTCCAATTATCTCTAGTGGGTTTTTAATTTATATAGCATTTAAACCTTGTGGCTATTTTCGATTACTGTCGCTGTATAAATAATAAATTTGAAAATATCTAAAATGTTTACGGCTTTTACAATCTACGCGAAATTATTTCCATTTATGCATGATAAATAATATTCATCAATGATTAAATAATTTTTTTTTTCCAGATTCCTTAATTGAAAAATAATTATAAAGTCAAATTCTTCAGCATAAAGGAAGTTCAAGTTCCTTTTAAAATCTTTCTCGTTTAATAAATCTAATATTTTGCTGCAATTTTGTAGCAACTTATCGAAATTTATTTGTATGTTGTTATTAATTTAGAATGCCGTATATTGTAAAAATAAGTCATTCACTATTAGAGTAGTTATGTAACATTTTCAATTTGGATTAGTTATGTAATATATTAATTTGATTAGTTATGTAACATATTCAATTTGTATTAGTTATGTAACGTATTGAATTTGGATTATTTATGTAATATATTCAATTTGATTAATTATGTAACATATTCAATATCCATTCAATATTAGATGCCCTTACTGGATTCTGCTACACTGCACCTACATTTTTTACTACAAATTTAAGCTAACAGGGATTTTTACAGACTTTTATCATTTTTGATTTATTTAGTCACCCCAAATCTTCCAGAAAATCTGAAGTTTTAAATTGTGTGATATGTACTTTCTATTTAATTATTTAACATACTTTTATCTTAGTAATAGTAAGCTTTAACTATCTTGAAAAAGATTGGGTTTGTATGGCGTACAAACTCAAAATGCATAATTATCTCAACTTTGAAAAACTAGTACAGTAGAGTTACATTTTTGAAATATTTTATTATCTTCTTCACAAATAATCTACTTTAAACCTAAAATTTTGCACTCGGAAATTTGTTTCAAATAACACCGCACTTACATGATTGAATGGCGAAAAAAAAAAAAAAGTGTAATATTTATCTTTTAATTATTTAAAAATATATGCATATATCTTTAGTAAAAAATATAATTTTTCTACAGTGTTAGAGAAGACATTATACCATTCTTCAACAGTTCGAAAAATAGAGCTTCGTTCTTTTTTTCTCAATCCCCTCTATCACATTTTCTTCTCCAGTCACCAAAATCCACTTCACCCATCACTCTGTCCCTTTACGTCTTTTTATCCAGCATCTAATATTTATTTAATCTTTATCTAGGCATCTAAGATATAACATTATATAATTTCTTTTCAGGTAATTTATTTATACCCAATTTTTACTACGAATTCTATAACACAATGACGCAGGCGTTGGGCACAATAACCAAAACAAGATACAGCCCTCAAATCCAGCTCAAACTCTTGATGACAAAGATCTAATATTTACGGCATTCAATATTTCTAGATCGTAAGCAAAGCGTCTCCAGCTTAAATAGCCAAAACAAGATACAGCCCCTCAAATCCAGCTCAAACCCCTGATGGCAGGCAAAAGAGGTTGAAAAGTAATCTAATATTTATTTAATCTATATCTAGGCATTCAATATATAATACTATACACTTTTTTTTAGATCATTTATTTACACAAATATACTGTGCTCGCAATTTTACTATGAATTCTAAAACACAATGGCTCATTCGTTGGACAATGCATTATTTTCATATACCAAGACTAGATGCAAAAGACCTATAAATCTAACTCAAACCCGGATTCTATGAAACAATGGATATGCTGTCAGTGAAATTTATAATAAAACAAAACCGCTTTAGAGCTACCTTAAATTAAACTGAACTTGCACTATCAGGGTTGTATATTAGTTCTGGCTCTATGGGAAATGTGACGGTTAATTTTGCTGAGACAAATTTTCACCATGCAAATATTATACAGTTAACAATGAAATTTGTATGGATGGATAATTTGTATGCAAATTTGTTTGTGTATATATATGAAATTTGTATGGATGGATAATTTGTATGCAAATTTGTTTGTGTAGATATATGAAATTTGTTTAACATATCCACACTAATGGTGGTAGTAAATAATCTTTGTAGACGATTCAGACTCATTGAAGTAATTGTCACAATTGTAAATAAGGCCGAAATCTCATCAATTTGTTCTGGTTTGATGATTTCAAGTAAAAGTGCATCTTCTTTCTTTTATTCAGAGTATTTTGAACCAGTTTGCATGTAATAACCAGAGATTTTAACACTATGCTATTTTTATTAGTTTTTCTCACATTTTACTCATTATTTACTCATATTTTATTTTTGTTTTACGCTATTTTATTAGTTTTTCTCACATTTTACACATTACTTACTCATATTTTATTTTTGTTTTACGTTTTACTCTTTGTATATCAAATACTTCTGATGGTATAGTTGCGAATATTTATTTATTTTATACATAGTGAAAAAAAAACTAATTTTCTTTAACAAATACATATTTTTAGACAATTTCTTCGATTCTATAATTTCCTCACAAATTTTTATAATTTTCAGATAATTTCATGGATTTCTCTATGGCACAATACATTTAGAAATAACTACAGATATATTTTAATTGTTTAAAACTCAAAAGATATGATAAATTATTTTAAAATATATAATAAATTTTTTGACATAAATAAAATCACGATTCTGTCAATTTTAAAAATAATGGAAAAAAATTATTGATCATAAAAAAATGTATCATGATATTATCATTTTATTTAGTATTTCTTGCTATTCGTATCATCCCCACTATTTTTTGAACCACTTTACTTGTAAGCAAGAAACCCCGTCCCATTTAATTAAATGGGCTGTTAAATAAAGTGATACACATTTCTACCATTACAACCTAAAGCCTCAATCAGCAATATGCGAATAAATTGCACATTCTAAGTAATTTACCTATCTGGATATCGAAATTTTATGGCTCACATGTTTGAGTTATTTTCTCGGTTTTAATATCGCTTAGTAAAATGAATACAAAAATGCAAAGCGGTAAAGTATTTTTGTGACACAGACGTGTTTCGAAATTAAAACTACTGTTAGAAATAATAAATGGCGATACAAATGGATATATTGTTGCGATATAAATGGACCATATGATTACATTCCTTTGTCTATTATTAGTATTAGTTTATAGGTTTCTCATATTAAATTTCAACAAATATTAAAACTGAGTATTAAAAAATTTATTCTAAATCTTAAATTATTTTGTAATATTAATCTTCTAATAAAATCGTAAATAACCTGACAGATTTAATTGTAATCACTTTATAAATCCGGCTAATTTAATTTTTACTACTTGTCGATTTAAAGAATATTGTACATCAAATACTTCTAATGGTACATTTAAGAATATTTGCGAAAATTTATTTATTTTAGATATGGTAAAAAATAAAAATAATTGTCTTTAATATTTTTAGGCAAATCTCATCGATTTTATTATTTTATCACAAATTTTCATAAGCTTTATGAATGACTCAAATCAAGAAGAATACAAAATAATTTTATCCGTGCTCAATACCTTTAAAAATAACTACAAATATATTTTAATTGTTAAAACTTAACAGATATGATAAATTGTTTTATTCAAGATCATTATGGCATTCTTCTTTTTCTATAAAATGTTATGAAGTAAAAATAAAGATCTATGTTCTTTAAGTGTTTTGCTCATATATAAGTTTAATACAAATGTATGTCTGATATTTGAGTGTAATGCGAAAATAAAAAATGTGTATATGGATTATATTATTAAATAATTAAAAAGAATTATACATTAGTAGTAATGTTTATGAAAATACTATTGAGGTGATAAATAAAATGATTTATTTATTTTTTATTTTTATTTTAACTGATATAATGATCTCTGGTAAGAAGCTTGATATCATGTTATCTTACAACTTTTAAATAAATAACAATCCAAATACTGCAATAAATGCACTATTTATAAACACATATAAGTAAATCAAAGTAATTATCTACTAAACTGGACCTCCAGCCTTAAGTAAATTCTTCTACTTTCAGGAAACATTGAAAAAAAAAAGGAATCGATAATTAATTTCACCAACCCGTTCTATGTATTTGCAATGCTTGTTTTTATGGTAAAGTGTTTTTGTCACTGTAAAGGCTTTGTTTTAACTTTTAACTATAAAACAAGAATCGATTATTTAAAAAATGGGTACTTAGTGTATTAACGGTACCTTGGCGACAGTTGCGCTAATAAAGAGCACACGCGCCAACCGCAGCTAGAGATTTGGCGGTTTTAAATGGCACCAATCTATTCTATTGGTTTGGTAACCTTAGTAGCTGTTAGATTGGTGACACTTAAAAACCGCCAAGTCTGTCGCCAAGGTACCGTTAATACGTAAGTACCAAAAAATGTTTAATAAAAATTTTTTTGCTTTTTTGTTCTTCGTCAGTTTTATTTAAAATTTCAATTCAAAAGAAAATTATAAATACTATGGGGCTGAGATCCGTAATCGGAAATACTTTTTTTTTTATTGAGAATAGTGTTTAGAAAGACTCACTAGATTTACAATCTGTCATCTAAAACAATATTTTTTGTAAATTCATTTACGAATAATTCTCGAATTGCAAACCTTGTTATGCAAGTTAAGTATTATTCGATATAACAATGAAAATAAAATTTATAAAATATTTTCATCATCCATTACAAAAACAGTATGAATCACTTAATTAAAGTTGATATTTAACATTGAGAAAATAACCTTTATAGCACTCCTTTTTAACTTCTAGAAAATTTATCTCACATAATTATTATAACCACAAATCATAAGAATACTATTGATATATTTGATTGTTTTTGAAACATTAAATTTATCTACTTCTATTGCCAACCAAATGCTGACTTTTGTACTATACAAGTGTTTATAAACTTTGAATATTATTTCAAATAAATTACCTTCTTTATAAATACATATTTGTAAACAAAGTAAACAGTACATTTGTATTTATACTGCCGCTTTTCCGTCAAGTTATTTTAATAAATAAAAGAAATTACTATTTATTTCTTGAGCATCAAATGTATTTAATAAGTATAACATTTTGTTAATTAAGTAATAATTACACTTTATTTAAAGTATAGTTATTTGTAAATACTAGTAAACAGAAATTTAAATTACCTTGATAAATATTAATTAAATTTTATTCGATTTATTTCGATAAGGAAAAAGTTACTTAATTGTTTATTTTTGCATAAACAGAAGAAACAAAAAAGTATAAAAATGAAGTGATAATTTACATCCATCATAAAAAATCGTAACCACAGTAGTTATGGTTAATTTTTAACGAAATTTTTAAAATAATAACTATGCCCCTTAGCAGATCTTTCTTATTCAGTTACATTTGTGTGTTTAGATAAAACAAATTTTTTTAATTATTTTTATTTACTATTCTAACATATGCTAGTTAAAATAAACTTTGGATAAATGAAGCAAAAAAAAATTTCCATTCTTCTTTATTTTAACTTTTTACGTTATTTTCATTTGTGTTTCCAAGTAATTAGCAAAGAGAAAATAAATTTTCTTTCAGGACTATTAATTAGATAGCCCGTAATTAATTACTTCTACAACAAATGAAAAACCTAAACTCCATTATCTTATGACTTTGCAGTCACGTTGACTCAATTCTACAAAAGTTGATGTTATTTTACAAAATAAATGTACTTTGAAGTTAAACAACGTATTTGAAAATGAAAAGAAATTTCAAGACTGATCTGAAAGCAATTTATTTCAGCGATTAATTGTTTAAGAGAATCTCATTCAATTTTTAAATAAAAGTCATTGAAGCAAAAGACCATTTGAAATTTTTCTTTAAATGTCAGAGACACGTGTTAATTTCATAAAATATATACTGTGAAATTATTTTCTTCGATAGATAACTTTTACTTTGGGGCCTGAATGGCCGAGTGGCTAGCGTTTCTCTGGCGCTTGGTACCACAGGTTTCGGGTTCGAGTTCTTCCAAATTTGCCATGGATGTTTGTAGTGTTTCGGAATCCACTTTAAACCGGAGGTCCCGGTCCTAATAGGGATTGTAGAGCGCTTCAATCGAGCAAAACTTTTACGTTACCATCATCCGTGGCTGGAATACCGATCCTTTTGAAACTCCAACATCATCAGCTAGGTCACGCGACCCCTGGATAATAGTCTAAATTTTGGAATAGCAAGAATAACGTCTGTGCAATGCTTGCCTTAAAGCATCCAAGACCATTCAGTGTCTTATGTTTGCCAAATGCTGCATCCTTTTGGAAACATCATCAGAAAATTTTGTAAGACTAAACTTAAATTTCTTTAAATAATGTGTTTAATGGTGAAAATACTTCCGAATTCTTCATATTCTAATTTTCTCAGTTACAATGCTTTCTGTTTCTGCAAAGCATCATACAATGAATTGGAAACCAAACATTTCATAGTCGATTTTTTATATTATGTTCAAACAGCCTCAAAAGCCTAATGGGCACTGTTACTCCGCGTCCGTAGCTTATCTTTCAAAAAGCTACACGCGTCCCCCTGTAATGCAAAGTGAGTACAAGTTCTTGTGCAGCGCTTGCCTTAAGGCATCCAAGACCAAAAAATCTGTCTAAGTGTTTGCCAGCATATTTATGCATTAGCCCAAAAAAATCTATAGATTTGAAAATAGACTAAATGAGAGTTTTCAAAAGAAAGTAAAATATTTCCTTTCAAGAATTTTATATTATAAAAGAATGGTTTTGCATTTTACTTTTATAGCATTATTTTATGTAATTTAATAACTATAACACATTTCATTGAGATAAAAGTATTTGGATGTAAATGTTATAATGCTCTTAAATTTTGTCGCATTTTAAATCGTTAACCATTAGAGAGTTTAAGAATTTGTAAAACTGTAAAAGACCAATTATTTTTATTGTTTGTTTAAAACTTTTTTTATTCTTCCAAATTTATTTGATTAGTCTCTTGGAAATAAAAATAATACGATTTATTGGACACAATTTACTTTGCATGTACCATAAAATGAATTTTTTTAAATTTTTTTTCGAAGAAAGTTTGCATTAAAGAATCAATGCAGGCTTAGATGAAAGAAATATTTGGAAAATTTCTATTTCCAAATTTGTTTAAGAGTAAGTTTTGGCTCCAAGTAATATTTTAATAAAAATATTTAAAAAAATTAATATTTGAATCTGTATAACTTTAATATATTAACCATCAAGAAAATAAATATAGCATTTTTTTTTTTTTTAAATTTCTATATAAATAATCTTATTATTTTTTGTTAAAGGAAATTGGAAAATTTTTCTTTAAATCAAATTTTTAAACATTCATTAAAAAAGTAAGATTTTTTTTAAAGCATGTAATATTTCCTGCAAAGATAGATGACATCAAAGACATATGTAAAACTGAAAAGGAGACAGATGTAGCCATTCAACTGAATTTTCTTGACAAATATTCTTTTTCAAGTAATGCAATGAATAGGCCCTGAAAGTATCTTATTCAGTTCTATAGCATATCTTTCTATGGAATATCAAAATTAGATGATGAATTTTCAATTTCTATGATACAGATCTGTGTATATTATACGTTATGCATATATATATATATATATAAACATAACGCATAATATTCCCAGACACGTACAAGGGTCTTAACAGCACAATAGTTTATGAAAAGAGAGTTCAAAAGATGACATCATATAGTGACGTTATATAGATAAGCGTCATGCTATATATGCATGCAGGCGTTGAACAGAGGAAAAGTTAATGGCATTTAATAAACATATTTTTTCTACATTCTTTCTTTCGTAGTTAATTTTCCTCATAACAAATATTAAATCAAATACTTATGACATTCAACGACGATTAATTTAAAGAAATCATTAATTTTTGAATGTCAGTTTTTTTTCTCAGTTAAGCTGCAGCTATCTTTTCTGTCGATAAATAATTTACAATGGGTTCACCACATTTATACCATGGAACTTGGGCATGCAACGGGTGCAACTGTTTTTAATAGTTTACATGAGAAATTTGGAGACAAGACAAGACGAGTCTTCCGCTGAGAAATATTGCCGTTAAGGTTGAATTTTGTCTGCAACATATCTAGAACACATCTAGAAAAAAATTATTTTCTTGGTCTTGAATTTCCAAAAATATTTTTGAGGGTCTTGTGCTCATTTTGCCTTTCTAGAAACCAGACCTCATCGTATATACCTTTAATGTTTCTAATAATGATGAAATTATGTTTTTTTCTGCAGCTAATTTGGCTTCTTTGATCAATTCCTTTTTCTTCTTATTACATTGATTTCTTGGACGTCCTGACTAGAATAATGAATTATGAATTATTATGATCCCTATGAATTATTTTTGATCTTCCAAGCATGTTTTAAATTTAATACTAAAAATCTCTTTTTTATCGAAAGATACTTTATATCTCATCACACTCACTGTGTGTCGAAAACTTTCCTGTAAGAGGAAGCCTTCGTCTCTATTGCATTGTAAATATGAATCGTTGAGGGCATCACTGATTTTAATTTTGCCCTGTCAGGCCTTGGTTTCGATCTTAGTGTGCACTGGGATTCCAGGCAGAAAAGCTCTATAATTTTCCAATCCGCTTACTAATTTTACATCTTTGAGCCTTACTACACTTTTTGCTTCATATTCCCCATATATAAATTTTATGAAAAATTATATTTAAATGAAATATATTTATAAAAAAACCTCGAAATAAAAAAATGCATTCGTTTGAGCTGGCAACATTTTTTTCTTTCTGGGGTTTTTTGTTAAACTTTTTTCTAACTTTTGAAAGTGCTTCTCAGCTTAATTCTTGCTAAGAAACATTTTTAAGCGGAATTTTAGTTTCGTTTAGGTTACGAGTTGGACATCGGTTACGAATGTATTCTGCTATGTTTATCACTTTACCCCAGAATTTCATAGAAAGTTTTGATTAATAATAGCTATCGTGTCATAGATACGATAGTCCGGTTTTCCCGTTTTGCAACTGCACATTTCGGCAGAATATACACAAGTTCGTTCTCTCTTTATTATGTTACGTCCCAAGTATCAGGCAATGTTCTGGCTTACATAGTTAAGACCATCATCTGAAGTCTTTGTTTCAACTCAGCTTACCTTCAATCTTTAGTTCTGAATTTAAAGAACGCTGATTTTTCATAATTTTTTGATCTTAGAAAATAAATATGAAAAAAATTAATTAAATTGCATTTTTTTCCTTTTTTTATAAAATAGAGAAACCGTTTTCTTAGACAAAGCAATTTTAAAATGCTTGCATCCATTTCTTTAAATCCATCAGCAAATATTAAAGATCATTATTAAGTAGCATGAGCCTTTTGGACAAAGTCTGTTTTGGACAAAGTCAGCTCCTGAAATAACTTAATCTACGATGACCAAATTCCAAAGGTCATTTTTGACCATAGCAGTTTCGATTTCAATCATTCAACTGCCACAATTGTTCTAAGATTTATCTACCTTACTATTGTTAACCGTGCTTATATTCCGAAGAATACAGATTCAGCGATGTGGTTTATCTTTTTTTCACCAGTAACAATGCAGTCAGTTTCATTCTGGTTTCATCCAGTTCAACAAATAGTTGACGGGCGTGAATGAAGGATGTAGTGGTATGGTCCTAGGTCCAAAAATGAAACTGAGAAGTGAAAAGCTTTTACTGCTGGATGAACTTAATAGTAATGCTTATGACAATTAAAGACAGAATATATGCATTTAGAAGAATGGAACATACACGCAAACTGACAGCGTTCTAACAAGATAAGAACTTTACATGAAGATAATTGAATAGAGGGCATTATATAGTGATCTAATAAAGATCTGGGCATATGTATTTAAGAGCACAGCAGCGAGGAATAGTTAATGGCGTTTAATAAAAAAATTCCCAAAACACAAATGCTTGCTAAATTTTATACATATCTTATAAATTTCGTAAAGTATTTCCATACATAAATAAACATAGCCTTTAAAAAATAATTTATACAGAACACAATTCTTCCAATTTTTTTTATAAAAATTAAGAGAGTAGGCTCAATGGTCTTCATTCAGTTTTCAACAGCAATGCTTACGATCTGAATTAAACACAATCAGTTATTATGAAATTATGATTCTATAATCAAATGCAACGACAAAAAAATATTAATGCCATATTTCAAATAAATATATTTGTTAATATGGACTTTCCTTTCTATTAAACATTATGCAGGGCTGGATTTTTCTAAAACAGAGAGTGTTACAAGCTTGGTAGAAATATGGAAACTACATACTGACAATTACAAAACTACAATTAAATAAACAAGAAACATTAGGGCTTTAACTTGTCTTATAAAACGCGTAAAGAGAATTTGTGAATGTTATGTGCTCCATTTTATTAAAAGGTGAACTATACATTAAATTACATTTATTAAGATTAATGTTAAACATTTTCATGTTACTGCACAAAGATCTTTGTGGGAAATTAAGGAAAAGGGAAAAATATGATTTTCTCACTTTCTAAAACATTTAAAATTTAGGTTTAATGAAAATATTTTCCAAACAAATATATTTATTAGATTAAACTCAGTCTTATAAGATTTACACCGGTATTAATGGATTTTTAATCATAAATCTTTCAGATATAGTGTACTATATAAAGTACAAATGTTAAAAGTTTCATTTTGGAGAAATAAATAACTTTACAAGCTGGATTTGTGTGTCAAAAAAACTGACGAAAGTAAATTACTGAAGACATTTTTATAAATCACGAATTCATTAATTAATATCACCAATACTTATTAAGGGTTAAATATAAAATCTGGATTAAAATTTAATAATTTAACTTTTTAAAAATGAAACAACCTGATTCAGAAACATGAAATAAATTGATATGGTAAAAATGAAATTTGAACACAAGTAATAATACAACAATATAATCTTAATTAATGAATAGATCAATTATTATTTTTAAAGCTTCCAAAATATTTCTTTTTTAACAACTGCATTTGGACTTTTTTTTGCAAATATTAACATATAACGAAAACAAGCAAACCAATCGAATTTTGCACTAACGAATTATTTTGATTAATTTATACATTAATTATAAATTTTCTTTTTTAGTTTTAAATAATACTGACTTGTAAAAGAAGACTGTTTACTGCATCAATTTCAGAAGCACTACTTTTAATTTACACTTGTTATTTTCCTTACATATACGTCTGCATTCATAAAAAACCATAATCTTTTCCCAGAGTTTTCAGAGAAGAATTAAATCCTGATTGATAGCTTAAATTTTAATAACATAATTAAAGTTTTTATATGTATTATTAACAGCTTAAAGCTGAAAATTTAAATTACCAAATTACTTGATTTTCAAAGAATTATATAATTTTTAATAAGGTAAGTAATTTTGATCTTTTCAATCAAAGTTTTAAAAAAATTGTTTTAAATTTTTGGCATCTTAATATAAAAACTAATTAACTCTAAATAAATTTTACTTGAATGCAAAGTTTTTAACTTACAATAACTACCTTCTATATTTTAAATTTTATTTAAAAAATTTTAAAATTCAGAAGGAAATAATTTATTTTTATTGTAAGAAATATGCTATTTTCTCATACTAAAATTGTATCTGTATATATTATTGTATAAAAAATTAATAAATGCGAATTATGCACAAAATTATACTCTTTTAATGGAAAAAAACTTTAATTGTATACGAAATAACTTTAAATTTTCACTCTACGCACCTGAATTATTTTTGCATATAAAATACAGTAGATCAGTCATTATCACGTAGTAATTATTATTGCAGCGCAATATAAATTTTAATAAGAACAACTCAACAAAAATAAACAAAGGGGGTAGTTTAATTGAGTTCTTTTAGTGATAAAAGATATATACTTTATTTATAGCTATTAATAAGGAAACAAGAACATTATAATAACTTTAGAGGGATATAAAAATAATTACTATCTCCATGACAAACTTTTAGATAGTTTTTGTTATTAGAAGTATAATTTCATAAGGAGGATTAATTTTAAAACTTTGAAACCAGAGGGTTTAAGTTTTTAAGCATCTAAGAGAAATTTAATTTTATAATTATTTAATTCTAGAATTTCAAGAATAAAACTAAAATTATTAAAAATTTTATTTTTCTGTGTTACAGGAAACAGTGTATATATATATATATATATATATATATATATATATATATATATATATATATATATATATATTGTAAAAATACCTTCAAAGAGTCGAATCGTGATTTATACTTGATGGAATTTTTTTTAAATTCATAATATTACGTTCATAACTATGTTAATTACATATAATATGGATTAATTAAATAATGAATATTTGGACGTTCAACGGAAAGCAATCCTCGTGTATAAAATGCAATGTTAAATAGATCATAATTAGCCTAATAATGATCTATTTAATGATCTATCAAATTATACGTATTCATATTACTTGCCTCATTTGGTTGGTAAGTCTACAAAAATGTACTTCCGTTACGAATACCTATGCACTATATTTCAAGCAATTAGATATAACTCATTACCTTGTAAAAACTATTCAATTTAAATAACTATCGAATTATCGTTGTTCCTCAATCGCTCGTTATTTTATGAGCCTTCCAAAAAACAAATGCTGAAATAATATACTTTTCCTTTAAAAAGTTCAATAATTTCAGTTCACTTCCATTCAATCAATTTCATTTCATTCGGTTTCATTCAATAATTCGGTTTCACTTTGATCAATAAGACAGTTTCAATTAGTTTAATAACACAGTTTCATTTAATACAAGTTCAATATTTAAAATATTTTTCGCTTAATTCTTTAGCAACAATGTATTTAACATTTAATATTTTAATAGCAACATATTTATTTAACGATTTCAAACTTTCTTCAAAAGACAGCTCTGTCGACATTACGGTGCTGGAAGATTATTCTTAGTGACACACATCTAAGGAAGCATGGTAAGTGTGAGCGTTAATTTTGACAGGAATGAATTGCTTGAAAGATGAAAGCCATCACTAAAACTACGTTTAAGAGTTGAGCAGTTTCTCAAATATCGGTTGATTTCATTCAATTTTCTTCATTTATTTATTTATTTTTACATAGAATAGACACTACATGGAAAAAGACAAAGGGTATTTAATGGCAGAAAAGATAAATATATTGCTTTGAGTGCAATTCAAGAAATTTTTGCTTTTGTTTGGTTTGTCACTCTACGGTCATTTTGAGCACACTATGGGCTAAATAAGCCGAAACCTAGAGTTTAACATGGATTTCCGAACCACTCACAAAACGCCCATGCCACCGCTAGCCAATTGGCCATCAGGCCACAGTATTTGTTGCGATAAGGCATCTATAGTCTTCTATATAGAAATATGAAATACAACTGCACATGACATTAGGAACATTTAAGAGCTTCATATAAGCATGATCCCATAATGTTAGTAAGAATAGACGACAAGTTACTTTCTATCATTACTAACGGACTACTGATTATTCTACACTCTTCCTTTTACATTTGACCTTTGAATTTTTTCTCTCCATCATGCAGTAGGCTGAACATATTTTTGAAGAAAATCCTATTATTATCCTTATTTCGCTTATCCTTATTAGATTATCCTTATTTCGTTGGATTCTTTTACAATAACTGTTCCTTAAATGCTTCGCATAAATTCAATGACAACAGAAATAAACAAATAAAAGCGTCAAAAATTGACCAATATCTTGAAAAAAAAAGGCTAATTCTGATATGTGATTCCACTTAACTGATGACCAGACTTTTCTAATATCACCGTTCTAGTCCAAAACGATATCTTGTACTTGACTGATTTCTATTAATACGCATTTATTTATTTCAGTGATATCTGTCAGTTAATATACTTCAGGTTTTGTTTGGTTTGTCACGCTTCGATCATTATTTTTGCACACTTTTAGGTTAATTAGACCGGGACCTACAGTTTAATGTGAATCCCCAACCCCTAACAAACATCCATGCCACAACCAAGATTAGAATCTAAAGTCTGGGGTACCAAAGGAGAGAGAGCGCTAGCTAATTGGCTATCAGACCGTATTTTTAGATTCCAATAATTAATATCGTTCAGGTATTCTTCCATTATCTATAGCATTATTAGTATTGTATCTCCTTTAAATTTAAATACTTTCTATACATGTGCTTCCCAAATAATTATTGACTATCATATATAAATTATTTCCATGCATCAATTTTATGTCTCAGGACAAGGTATATACGATATAGCCTATGTTCATAAACAATTATACTTAAACGGGGCATTCCGTTAAATGCAGCTAAAATGCTACTTTTTATGTTAAAAAAAATAGGATTGTTTAGCTTTCATTTCATTTTATATAGTACTATTTACACTTAGGGTGGTTTGGGGCATGATGGCCGAGTGGCTAGCGCTCTGGCGCTCGGTACTATAGGTTTCGAGAGTCCCGGCGGATGTGTGTAGTGGTTCGAATCCCTTTAAGCCATAAATCTCGGTCTAATGTGATCGTAGCGCATTGTAGGGGTAGTGTTACACGCGTTCGTAGCCTATCTTCAAGCTACACGTACCTTCTGGGTAGTGTTAAGTGAGTAACAACGGTGTAACCCCTTGCTTATGGCATAAAGTTTAACTATCTCTGTATACCCAGCTGCATTAGAAAAAAAGACTTACTGTGATTTGCAATATATTTGAATAATCGAAAAGTACTATCTCAAATATGAGAATATAATGGCAACTACATATATTTCACTTTCAAATCTTTAATTAAAATATATTAAAAAAATTATTTTACAAAAATATAATTAATTTCAAACTACACCAAATATAAATTTTTTCACCTGTATACATCTACGTACACTATTCCAAACATATTAACATAACTCATTCAAATCTGAGAAATATTTCCAATTTAAATGAAAATGATTTAAAAGACTGCATGTGAAGTTGAAACGAAGCCATTTCTCAATTCCGCACTGTTTCATGATGCCTCCCAATATGCAAATGCTGGAAGGGCTATATTTTCAACGTAATACTAGTTAAGTGCATCCCTTTCAAACTTTCTTCGAAAGGCAGCCCTACCGACGTTGCCGATGACCGAAGACTATTCTTAGTGATCTAAGAAGCATTTATCTCTTTAAGCGATACCTGTCACTTGACTTCTCTGTGATCTGAATATTCATGAGGACCTTCCTCCATTGATCTTTCTGCATTGCCATTATTGGAGGTCTTGCCAAGGAAGGATTTCGGCGGCTGTTTTAATGAATCTAGTGATTCATATCCGGAGTTTCCAGGTATCATCGGTGCGATTAATCAAGTTTCTGACGAGGTCCTGTTGTGATTGCCGATGCCTTAACAAAAATATTGGGTTTTGTGTAGCAGATGATTTTTGTAAAAATACTGTTTTCATAGAAGATGAATGGTTTTTTGGATATTGTTTTGCTTACAGTTATATTAAAGAATATTCATATTTGAAATTAATATTTGAGATAATATGTATTACTCATTTATTTCTTGAAACGCTAAAGTTAATAATTGCAAAAGGTAATAACAAGTAATAATGGTAATGCAAAAATAAAGGTAAAGGTAAACAATAACATTAGTGCGATTAATTAAATTCTTGACAAGGTCCTGTTGTGATTACTCGATGCCTTAACAAAAATATTGGGTTTTGAATAGCAGATGATTTTGTAAAAATACTGTTTTTAATGAAGATGAATGGTTTTATGATATTGTTTGGTGAGTTATATTAAAAAATATTCATATTTGAAATTAGCAGAATTGTTTTGGAATTTATATTTGAGATAATATATATCATACTCATTTATATCCAGAAACATTAAAGATTAGTAATTGCAAAAAGGTAATAATAGTAAAGGTAAAGGTAAAAGATAACGTCAGTGTGATTAATCAAATTCTTGACGAGGTCCTGTTGTGATTGCCCGACGCCTAAACAAAAAATATTGGGTTTTGTATAGCAGATGATTTTTGTAAAAATACTGTTTTCATAGAAGATTAATGGTTTTTATGATATTGTTTGATAGATAGATTCAAAAATATTCATATTGGAAATTAGCAGAATTGTTTTTAAATTTATATATGCGACAAATATGTATCATGTTCACATATTCCTTGAAGCACTACAGATTAATAATTATAAAAGGTAATAACAGGTAATAATGGTAATGCAAAAAATAAAGGTAAAGGTAAACAATTACATTAGTGCGATTAATCAAATTCTTGACGATCCTGTTGTGATTGCCCGATGCCTTAACAAAATATTGGGTTTTGAACAGCAGATGATTTTGTAAAAATACTGTTTTCATTGAAGATGAATGGTTTTATGATATTGTTTGGTAGTTATATTAAAAATATTCATATTTCAAATTAACATAATTGCTTTGAAATTTACATTTGAGATAATATATATCATACTCATTTATTTCTTGAAACACCGAAGATTAATAATTACAAAAAGGTAATAACAGGTAATAATGGTAATGCAAAAGTAAAGGTAAAAGCTTAACAATAAAGTTTAATTCCCGCTGAAATCTATATGGTTTTAAAATATTACCAAATATAGAGAATTTATTATGTACAATTTATTTTATGGAAATAGGATCAAGATCATTGTAGTTATTAGGATGGTATAATTTATATGTGTGTATAAAAATAATAATATCAAAATAGTTTTTAATGCGTGTTTTATTTTTTATTTTATATTTTTTTCTAATGAAAATAAAATAAAAGGATAATATTTATATACTTAATTGTCAAAAATAATTTCGTTAATTATGCAGTTTAAAACAAAATATTAGTCTGGCATTTTACCTTTTCTTTTAATAATCTCATGCACACAAAAAGTATTGAGTAAGTCAAAATAATAACGGTCTAATTGTTCAAATAATTAGGTATATAAAAATAGATTAAAAACTGCGTGATATTATTATTAATTTAATTAGAAAAAGCCAAGTAAATTCCAGACATCCTTGAAACTTTTTTAAATTATAATAATAAGATTGAATCAACAATTATTGTGTTTATTAAAAAATCTTAATTATGTGCAAATTAATTAATTTCTAAATTCAATCTATTCAGTTTACTAAATATTAATTTTTTTACAAATTCAGTAATTTTGAATTCTAATCAAACATAATTGTTGCGAACATTATATTTATAAAGAATCTTGACTCGTGGCTCAGTGGCTCTAGGGCGGAAGTTTAATCCGCTGGTGGCTTTGTGGTAGACACCGTTGCAAAAAAACGAGGAAACTCGATGGAATTTTTGATGTTCAGCATTTTACTACGTAAGTTGAACTACCTGGTTTAAATTTTCCGTGTTTTCTCCCATACGATAAGCAAATGCTGGGTTGTGACCCCTAAACGTCCTACCGAAAATTCACTGCCCCCCCCCTTCCTCAGCGTCACGAAGTCGAGTCAGATTTCTACCTACGGGTGCTCCATCACAACAGAAGCTGCCATTTTCCCCCTTCCCTCCTTTCATGAGACCACATGAGTTTTTGGACTTGGTCTAGATGTTGCTGTCTACCATAAAAGGAAAAAAAAAAGAAAAAAATTAAAAAAAAAAATTTAACAATAAGGATTATAGTTATTTGTGCAAAAATAATAAATTGTAATATATAATCATAATTTATTTAAAATATAATATAATAGATTTCAAAGAATTCAAAATAACTTTCTCATAAAGTGTTTTGATAGGAGTGCTGCAGTTCATTCACCTTCATCATGAAAAATTACATCTAATAACACGCGAAAACTTCTAACTTTATCTGCTAATCTTATGACATCATTGATCCTGCTTTCAACAACTTTCAACAAGACAGATTTTTAGGAATGAAACTACTTGTAAGCGTATTTATTTATAAAAGTGCGATTCTGGTGGAACAGAATGACATGATATAAAATGATGCAATATCCTACTCATGTACATTATCACTTGATAAATTTCGGTTTAATTATTAATAATATTATATTAAAGAATTGTTAAAATTGGCAACTATTTGTATCAAGTTTTACATGATTTCCATTTGAAACTTATAATTCATTTGTATTCATTGTATAAATCTTGGTACAAATGAATTATGAATAAATACCATTTTGCTGAATTATACAATTAAGAATTATATAGCTAAATATCTTGTGGTGATGCAACGATTACTTTTTAAAATAAAATTACTTTTCAGATTGTATTACAAATTTAAAAAAAAATATATATTTCTAAAATACAGAATGGCAACTCTCTAATTATTATATATATTTTGTTTACAACTGAGTTTGTAATTATGTCTACTAATCAATGCAAAATTTAATTCCCATTATATGTACTTTTAATATAGGTTTCATTTTAATTTGCTTAAATAATACTTTATTTTAAATGCACTTTAATCTTTTATTTTTCATTCAATACAGGTAAAATTTTTTATTTTGTGTACTTCCAAAACACGTCCAGAATTATTACTTTTAAAATATGTTTTATTTAAATTTTTCATATTATTCGAAAAAATCGATTATCGTTAATGTTTATCGATTTATTTAAAGTACATAATTAAAAAGTTAGTTTTTATATTAAAAAATTTTAAATTTTATGAAATTATTAGTTATTTAATTAATGTTGGTTTATTAAATCGTTTGGTACTTACGTATTAACGCCACCGCAGCTACAGGTTTGGCGGTTTTTAAGTGGCGCCAATCTACAGTTAAAATTTTTGTGACAAATCATAAAATATATAAAACACTTTATTTAAAATCAAAACACTTTCAAAATTCAAAACACTTTATTTAAAAACAAAGTAGTCAATCGGATTTTCGGTGGAAAGTGGGCGGATATAGAGTTTAACATAGATTCAAAACAGTGTCTATTTTGGCGCATTGGCAGCTCTTTATTGGCGCCATTTCTGCTGCGGGGCGTTAATACGTAAGTACCCTATTAAATTTACATTTGAAATACAGGATAAAAATTCCTAATTCTTATCCTCATCCAAATCCATTACAGGACAACAAAAATTCCTCGATATTAATTTATGGTTTGCATACGTTTGATCTATAAATTTTTTATATTCGTAATCATAATTATTTTACTACTTTTAATGTCAGTTCCCTTATACCTAGAATTACTGTAGGGTGTAATTTAAAGGCATTTGAAAAAAAGGATATTGTGCAATGAATTAGCAAAGATTTTGGCCCAACCCGCAATTAAGAAATATTTGCATAATATTGTATGCTAATGAAAATGAAATAAAAAGAGACTTAATTGAATTAATTACTATTTATTTTAAATATCGCTGTAATTTCTTGATATTTAAATGTGCTTAAAATAAAAAATATATATTCGCTAAATGTATTATTCATTCTTATACCAATTGATTTTATTAAACACATAGAAACATAAATTACGAATGTTTACAATTACAATTGATGCATAGTTGATGACGAAATTTATACATGGAGTTTTCTTTGCTTACCTAATATGTATCTATATACAGTTTTACTGCAACTATTACAAATAGTAAGAGTTTAATTATATTTTCATCTGTCGAACCTAACTGTAAGTAATTTGTAGTATACTATTTCTTGCTGCACTTCAAATTGAAAACTACTGTTTTCTTTATGTTTTTCTGCCAACTACGCTTTTTTTCCAGTTATCTATTTTTCGTTTTTTCTCGAAAATAATTTACAAGCTTAACTCAACAAAGTTTAAGCTAAAGACCATAAAGTAGTCTAAGACATGACAGTGTTTACGGAGCCCATGATTAAATGGTTTGTCATGTAAAGTATTTCATGAGACATAGCATACAATGATTGATCATTCTAGCACTTTCTCGTGAAATATGGGGTTTTTTTGTTGACAATGACGACATCCTACTTTCCCATTCCCAGTGTATGAGAACTTGAATAATAGTAGCCTCATATTTCGTTTTACATTTTGTGCATGAATTGATGAGGATAATTCGTGGTCACTGGTGAGAACAAATTTTAAATTCAAATTTTTGTGATGCTTGTAGAATATTCTGTTGTTGATTAAATAATGCAATGATTTTTAAATATTATTGATGAAACAAAGTAAAATATTAATAGTCACAAATATTTAATCATGTACAAGAAGGTTGGTATTAATGTGCAAGAAGTTTCTTTTAGCAGATAATGATCATTGGATAATTATCCCAAAATACATTCATTGGCTGCGTAATTTGTAGCATCAACAAGTAAAATCGCCAAGCAATTTGGTGAAATTGTAAATCAACAAGCGGAATTGAATTTTTAAAAATTAAGAAACTTTGGGGCTTGAGATTATACTAAACTGACATACAAAGAAAGATATTATTAGAAAAATATCCATTGAACAGATTCAGTTTTCAGAATAAAAATTGCAGGAAATCAAATTGGCATATCAGATTGCCAAATATTTTGCTTTCCCTTCGACATTTTGTCTTTTATCAATATAGATAAGAAGTAGGAATTCTGTGATAGTGTATTTTTAAAAAGGTAAACACAAAGAACAAATATGATAATAGCAGTAGTTTAAGTTAATGTTTCAAATTTCTCAAGGGACAAAATGACATCTAATAGTGATACTAATTATATCATTTTATTGCACTTATGATGAGTATTATAATAAAAATGTAATGTGCATTAAAGGAATGTCGATGAAAAAAATGTAAGGAAAGAATACAAAATATGGGTGAAACAATTCTTAAGTGCTACTAAATAAAAGTTTCTTTAGAGAAAATGATTCTCGCAGGTTTTATAACATTACGAAGAATTAACAAAACACTATTAAGTTAAACATGAACACTCTCTTTTTAAATCTTAAATATGATGACTTGATATATTTCATCATTTCTGTTTTTCTTACAAAATAAATAAAAAAAAAAAACAATAAAATTCAATAATTTTTGAAGAAAAATTTGATTTTTAAAATCAAAGAATTAATTATAACCATATGTGAATACAACAAAAATGTACTCCTTTTTATACTAATTTTTCTTTTATCTTTCTAGATGTCTGAACACAGTGCTAGCACATCTTATTTAAAATCATTAAAAAATCAAGAAACCGTAATTAAACTGAGAAATGACTTAGAAAATCTTTTAGATCTCTGCACAGATGAGGAATGTGAGAAATACCGGAATTATTTAAAAGTTTTTTGGAGCTCTTTTAGAAGATTCTTAGAAAAAAAGTGAAAAGTAAAAATGGCATGACATAGAATCATTGCCTTCAGGTTATTTAATGGAGTACAATAATTTCAGCTATCCTGGAAGAGATGACATACAATCGATGCTTAATCAACTTGTTGTGGTAAAACTGAATGGTGGATTGGGTACTACTATGAAATGTGATGGACCAAAGAGTTTGATACCAGTTCGTAGTGATTTATCATTTTTAGATCTTACAGTTCAACAAATAGAGAATCTTAATACAGAATATGATGTGAATATACCTTTAGTTTTAATGAATTCTTTCAATACCAATGAAAGCACTGACCACATGTTGAAAAATACCGTAGTCTTAAAATTAAAATTTATTCATTTTTGCAAGACAAATATCCTCATATTGATGCATTTGAATTTAATCCTCTTCCGGATTCTTTCGAAGAAGGTCAACCTTTTTTGGTATCCTCCAGGCCATGGGAATTTTTATGAATCTTTTAATAAGTGTGGTCTCCTTCGGAAATTTTTAAAGGATGGAAAGAAATATTGTTTTGTTTCTAACATTGACAATTTGGGAGCAACCGTAGATTTTGCGATTCTCAATTTTCTCATGAATCCTCCGACTGGACAGCATGCTGCATTTCTGATGGAAGTGACAAACAAAACTCCTGCTGATATAAAAGGAGGTACAGTTGTCCTTCACAAAGAAAAAAAATAAGACTTCTTGAATATGCTGAAGTCCCGCGTGAACACATTGATGAATTCAAGGGCGCGAGGAAATTTAAATACTTCAATACCAACAATTTATGGATGGAACTTCAATCCATTGTTGATTTCGCAAACAGTGATAAATTGGCCTTAGGAGTTATCGATAACAAAAACGAGTTATCAATGAAAAGGGGATCTTTGAAGTAATTCAGTTGGAGACTCTATTGGTGCTGCTATCCAATTCTTCCCTGGAGCGCTGGGTGTGGTGGTGCCGAGATTTCGCTTTTTGCCCGTAAAATCCACATCAGATCTTTTTTCTCCTGAAAAAGCAATGTCTACATTATTGAAAAGGAAAAATTTTCATGAATCCTTTGAGATCATTTCCTTCGGCACCTTTGGTGAGGTTGGCTGATGAACATTTCGGAGATTATCGAGACATTGACAGACGGTTCGCCAATATGCCAGACTGCATTGACCTGCACCATCTGACTGTTTCTGGAGACGTAACTTTTGGCAAAGATATAAGTTTTAGTGGAAATGTTACGATAATTGCTAATCACAAAGAAAGAATTGATATACCTCAAGGATCTAAATTACAAGGAAAGATCATCACGATGTCTAAGAATAGTAGACTATTGATTCGAAATATTTTTTGGGAATTTCGTTAATTGACTATAAAAATCCCATTTATTTAACATATATATTCTCATTAACCAAATTCTATTCTTTGTTTTGTTAATAATTAAACAAATAAAATTATCTGTGCTCTTTAATTTAACGACTTTTATTTTCTGAATTGATGTTACTAATATACCTGCTTTTGCCTGCTTTTGTTTTTTAACTAAAAAAAAAAAAAAACAATCAATTTTAGTTTTCAATTATAGGAGTAGTATTATGAACAAAAAAAAAGCCATCATAAATTTATAACTCGTTACCTTTTTATTTCATTTTTTAATTAATTTGTATTTTTAACAAATACTTAATTTAAAAATATAGCAATTTAAAAAAATAATATGCACAAAAAAAGACATGAATATTTTGACAAACAATCACAACCGTAAGTGTAAAGCATCTAGTAATGATTAAAACAAAAACAATAGAGACAAATAACTAGACGCAAAGTGTGAAAATAACGGCAGCCAAAGAGAGTAAGTCTAGCAGAGTAACATAAAAGGATGATTTACATTGTGAATAAAAGCATAAAGAACTGAGGCGTCATTTCTAATTCATAATTTTTTTTAAGTAAAAGCATGGTGCAATTAATAAGAACTTTTCGAGATATTTCGGTAAGCACTAAACAAAAATAAAAATGCAGAAAATAGAACATCTAATAGTTTTTAAATATTTGGAGAGGCTTATAGACATACATATAAATATATTACTTTTTGTAATAATGATTTTTAAGAAGACTGCCTAAAACTGTAAGCATGAATTCAGAATATGTTTTGCATCTTCTGAAAGATTGTATCAACTGCATAAAAGAAGAATACTTCAAAATAAAATATTTCTTTTAATATAATATTTTATAAACTGAATCACTTACAACAGTAGTAAATTTTAAAATTATGAACAGCGTCTATCTTCTGAAAATAAAAATACCAGCTAAATGTTTTAGAAAAATATGAATAGATAAGTACATCAATAGAATAACCACCCTCGGAATCCATCAATAGAATACATCAAAAAATACATTTAATCCTTATTTTAAGATTGGAAAATTGCATTCATATGACTCTGACTAATATTTAAAATGAAGCTTAGTTTCAACACCTCTTTACCAGTAAAACTGGCACCATTGTATATTTCAATTGTATTTCATTGTATATTTCACATAAATAAATATTTGTAACAAAGTAAATGTATCTACAGATTATAAACATAAAAATTTACAAATACCCTTAAGGACGTCACACCATAAATACACCTTACCATATCTACGAACTTAAAGTTTGCAGTTAACTTAAACTAAACATTTATTTTTATTTCAGTCTCGAACACTTTACTATTAGTCAGTAAAAAACTGATAAGGAAAATTATAACAAATATATAGTTATCTAATGTATACAATAAAGGAACTAAATTACATTCCAAAAATTGGTATGTGTTGCAAAATGTATAGTAATTGGTTTACAATTGTGTTATAAATACCCACGTCAAGAAAAAACATCAGATAAATAGACCAACACTTTAGAGACATACTTTTAAAGAACACATCAGTCTACAATTTTAAGTAGTTTATTTGAAATGAAGGTAGAAGGAAACTGATTTTAATTTACTGATCTGCTCCTGAATTACGAAAATCCCTTAGTATTTATAGTTTTTCCCCTTAGTTTTTCTCAAAAGTTTTCATATTTTCTTTTCTACAAGAAAAAACTCCATTTCTCTTTTTTCATTATTAAACTAAATTTTGTTATAGCTTTGACGTTTATTTTTTTGGGGGTTTTTTCTAATTAAAAAGCACTCATAGTGTTTACCACAAAAATAATAGTTTTACCACAAAATTAGATTCCAATTTTAAGGGGCAAATAATCCAAAATAATCAATAGTACATAAGGATTTTAAAGGATAAATAATCCAAAATAATCAACAGTACATAAGGGGTAAATAATCCATAAATCTAAATCTGACATTAATTATTACCTAATATATGTTAAATTAAAACATATTCTCATCAAAAAAATCGTTTCTATGATTTAAATTTTGAAAATTTTTGAATTAAAAATACAGTAGTAATATTCTATTTATCACATAGATTTCTCTTTTTTTATGCATTTGCTGTCTGTTTAAAATGATTCCTTTGGGATCACAGATATTAAAGTTCGAGAATCGCTGGTTTACACAACGGAGCTATAATTGGATATATTCGTTATACAATACCCCTGAAAAACCTCTGTAAGGGAAATTTTTGCGAAAAATTCATTTAATTAATGAAATATTTAGCTCGGGCATTAAACCCCCAAGCGCACTGAAATAGAATTCATTCAGAAAAAATGGTGTGGAATTACTACTCCAAATAATTTGAAATACATATATCACAGGAAAGAAATTGTTGTGAATAAAAATACACATTTATATATATTTTTTTCGACCCATAAAGGAAACATTTTAGTGAAATTAATTTATCAAACCATATTTAGTTTTCAAATTAAAATTCAGTTCCAATCTATAAAACGCTACTAAATAATGGATGGAAATATAAAGCTGTATATCAGGAATACACAGATTACTGATGGCCATATATATATATATATATATATATATATGTTTTAAAATTGCAAGACGCAAAACGCAAAAGTGATTGTCAATGTTGTTTTAATTCAACAAAATCTTTTTTTTATAATAATGTTTAAAGTTTTGGTTGACAAAAGTATATGGCTATCCAAACAAGCTTAAACTATTTAATGTGCTTTTAGCAATAACAATCATCTCTACTTTGTTTCAAACAATTCTAAAATCTGACATTTTTTCCAATAAATGTACTGCATCTTGTATCCAGACTAGTAGTATGTTATTGACAAAAGCTTTGATATTAGAGTATCAATAAACAATAAACAATTAACTGAAATATTTTCTAATAATATAAAGTGTTTTCGTTTGCAATAATGAAAATCTAGATCCTGTTCACTGTTTCAATTATTTGGTAAAATCTAATTCAAAGTTACTAATAATACATTTACAATAAAATGGATATATGAATTTTAACATAGATATAGATATATGATATATCAAATATAATATTTATAATATATATATATTTGAATTTTAATATATATCTTATTTATAATATATATATTTGAATTATTTGAATTTTAATATATAACTATCTATATTATATAATATATATATATATATATATATATTTACTTTTTCTGATATACATCAGAAAAAAGTAAAAACTAATCACTCAGATTATGCTTAAATCAAAAATTAGCCAGAAATAATTAAATGAAATATTTTTCTAATAATATAAAAAGTGTTTTCTTAACTAATAAAGTAAATCTAGAACATGTTTGCTGTTTCAATTTTTCGTCAAAATCTAAATGAGAAGTTACCAATAATACTTTTACAATAAAATGGATATATGATTTTGCACAGTTTGTTTATGCTTTACATTAATATTACTTAATAATTTTAGTTTTTTTCTCTACAATTCAGATGTTCAGGAGTAGTAAAAAAATCACTTGGATCATACTTACATCAGATGGAAAGAGCGAAACTTATCACAAGAGATAAAAAAACCACCGAACTTAAATATTCATCGAGATAAAGCTTCTATACGACAAACGCTGTAAGTGCTGAATATTCATTAAACAATTAGACGAAAGCAGATTGATCTTAGGATCGCCATTAGATTCCAATTTGTGTTGAAACTCATCTAGGAACTGCTGTTAAAGTTTGTATTGAAGTAGTGCGATGATTTATATGAATGTCGAACGCTGCATTCGCATTAATTAATCATAGATGTTTGTTTTCTCTTTTACATGGAAACACTTTTAATCGTTTGTCATTTTAGAGGTAATTTGGTTGGAAATGTAAAATTTTCTAATTGCTGCCATAAATTACCAGAGTTTTGAAGCATTTTTCTTTATGAATCTATCAGATAAAAGAGATTTATTTCCATGAAATTCACTTTAAGTTTATTTTTTAAGTCATCTTTCATAAATCTCTTAATTTTTACTTTTTAAATAAAATAAATTTGAATTTTGAAATAAATTTATTTAAATCCTAAAAATAATGTATTTACTTACAAAATTGCAATTATTTTAGTGTTTTAATTATTTGATTAAATTATTAATTGTTTTAATTATTTGATTATTTGATTATTAAATATTATTAATATATAGTTAATTGAAAATTCAATAATTGGAGTTTTCTAATTGCTGTCTAAATTAACATAGTTTTGAAATATTTTGTTTGTGAATCTATTAGATAAAATAGATTTATTTCCATGAAATTCACTTTAAGTTTTTTTTTTTTATACAACTGTCATAAATCTCTTAATTTACCCTTATTTTAAATAAAATAAATGTGAATTTTTGCAATACATTTATTAAAATTATTCAAATTGATTGTTATTCAGTTATATTTGATTAAAAATATAACTGAATAACAATGCTAGAGAAATATCAAAAATCAATAATTTGCTGACATTAAGAAGAACAAGTATATTTTGGGAATCAATCACAACGAGGTGAAGAATTTTAAGACAAATTAATTTAAATAATAAATTTTAATTAATTTGTCTTAATTGTAACTTAATTGATATAATAATTTTAATATTAAATTAATTAATATTAAAATTATTATATCAATTTATATATTGTTAAAATTATTTATCAATTAAATAATTTTAACAATAATTATTTATCAATCAATTTTAATTAAAATTGAAATTAATATTTATTAATATTATTTTATCAATCAATTTTATTATTATTAATACATTTTAATTAAAATCTCATTCTTTTTTCTGAAACACAATATTTAAGCATATTGTAGCTAGAATATTAAGTAGAAATAATAACAAAAATTAGGGGGAGAACTTTGCATAAAAGAATATAAGAGAACCATAGCATAGATCTTAATATTCACCTTGATGATCATGGACTTTTTGATGAGGGAATTTCCAATTATAATTAGCTATATAGTTAATGATAATTATTTACACTAAATGATGCTACTTATTTTCAAATTATATTGGAAATATCTGTTATTTGGTAGAACATGTGCCTTATAAATATTAACTGATGAAGTAAAGGCATAACTGATAAAAAAAATAATAGTAAATCCATAACTGATGAAGCATCATGATAGTAAACACATGGCTGATGAAGTAAAGGACATCGTTTATTTGAAAATTTAAATAAAATATCAAAGTATTTCAGACAATTTGAGCATTTAATAAAAATTTTATTAAATATTTTATAAAGACGTTGAATATTTTCTTTCTTATTAAAATTAGAAACTAGCTGATGTATATAAGAGGTTATCTGAACTTTTAATTTCATCTGGGAGAATTTTATTTATTAAATGAAACTCTTACGCATTTGAAATTTACATAGTTTCATGCCCTTTCATTGCGAGATCCATAATTAGTCAGAACATGCGAAAGCCTTCTAAAAGTACTTTTAAGCTTATACTTTCTCCATACTCATTTCCACTGGAATATCTTACTCCAAAAGGAAAACTGAGATGTATTTTCAGCCAACCAACCATGCAAAACTGTGGAACACATTTCACAATTTCGTTTGCACTTATGCCACTTTTATATCTGTCCTTTAAGGATATAGTTCCGATATCTTGGAAATGACTAAAGATTCTGCTTGGAATTTCTCCATTTCGACATACAAACACAACCTCCTACACATTTCGATAAAGTATCCTAGAGGAAATATTTATTTTACGAACAAGCCTTCAACTCACCGTATTGGTTTCCGAATATACAGATGATAATTGCAGGATGATATGTTATTGCCCATTTAGAGACCAGTAGCATCTAATGCATTCAGATTAGATCTGATCGTTCGGAGTTACTTGGAGATATTTCCATAAACTTTGAGACTAAGTTATAAATAGATAGTTATAAACAGGATCAGAAAAATGTTTCTGTATTGGAAGTATCGATTATTTGGTAAGACTGGTGCCTTATAAATATTTGCACACAGGCTGCTTATTTCCTAATAGAATGCAAATAAGTCTCTGATGCAAAACAAAAATTAACTATATGACAAATGAAACAATAATATCAAATAATACTTTTTGCAATTATGTAAATAGTAAGGTTTTAAAGTTTTTCTTAAATGAAAATTATTTTTTTACATTTAAAAAAGATTTGCACTATAAAAAGGAAAACATTTTTCATTTTTTAATAAAGAGAAGGTGAATTAATTCGTTAAAAAAATATTGTAATACAGAAATATATTTTTATTACTTATTATCATTAGTACAACAACCCCCTGGTGGACCAAGGCCGTTTGCTACACACAAATTTCGAGACAAGAGATTTTTTACAGGATAAGGTTGTCAGCTCTACGCCCAATGCTCTATATATTAGACTAGGACTTCAAAGTAGATTCTGAACCACTGCAAACACCCATGGAACCGCCGGACTGCAACTCGAAACCAATGGGACTTGCTTGCCAGGGTGTTAGTCATTCGGCCATCATGTCCCATATTTTTAATACAATATCCATATAATTTAACTTTCCAAAATATAATATAAAAATATTTTTATAAATATTTACTTATGTATTTCAAATATACAGGTATCTATTAAATTTGGAAACCTTTTTATAAATTTTATGAAAAGAAAAGTTGTCATTTTGAATACAATTTGTACCCAAACAGAAAAGTAACCTGTTTTGATGCAAAACAAATTTTAGATCACATTTTTTACTGGCATTAATTGTTATTAAGAAAATTAATCAAATTTCTTTATTTTGAGTTTTTCACCCAAAAAGAGTACAATTTTATACTTACAAACTGCGATTTCTGCAGTAGTTGAAACAGATTCCTGTTCCAAATGAAATTTACTAATCTATTGATATTATTATTAAATGGGGCTCGGTGACCTTTCAATAAGATTAAAAAAGATCATAAATGGCTTTCAACATTTATTATGAAGTAGAAATAATTTTTCTTTGAAAAAACGTAATTAATTGTCATTATTCACCAAAAGGTTCTAGATAGAGAAAATATTTGGTTTAACAACTATATGCTAAGTGTAACCTGCTGTTCTTTCTTTGAAGAGGTGAAGTCCTCATAAATAGAAAGTTTTATTTCAAAATTCAGAAATATTTTTAGTAAACGTTAGGGCCAGATAAGCGTGTGGTCTTGACTCAGTGTTGTTCCCTGATTGAAACTGAATTATTTCATTAAATAATAACGAAGCTTTTGTAATATTTATTAAAATTTTCTAAGACAGCACATCGCAATTGCAACACATAAGACACAAAGCACCATTATATCACAAATATTTACATTTAAGGGTCTTTAAACCCTCTGTACTGCTTAGACCTGGACTTCACTGGACTGTGCACACACGCTTTTCTCTTTTTCACCCTCTCCCATTTTCGGTTCCTAAGTCTAACGGGCGCAAAGAAACACCCGCGCAAAGTCCAAAGTCCACCGTAAGAGTCAACCCGTCCTTTGTAAGGAAGGATCTCTCAACCTTCAATATTTGTTTCAACCAGTTGGCTATATTTGCTTTGAGAAAACATGGTGGATTCTTACTACTTCTAGTTTTTTTCTTGAAAAGTATCTTCTTAGCATAATTATATTCAAGCATAGCACAGCCTTTCCTCAAAACGTGCCACTTGCGATACAGTTTTTAACTAATGTAGTTGATTAAGAACATTCAATGAGCCATATTTTAAAAAAATTTAATGTGAATATCTCAGTGTTTATTAATTAAATCTGAATAAAATCTCAAGTCTGCGTAATCTAATATGAAAATGCTATTTGTGCAAGATCAGCCAAAATGTTTAAATGTTTATATAAATAACTATAACTATTTGCGCAAATTATAGAAATGTATACAATTTTATAAAAATCAAAGGAAGATGTAGTTAAAAAACAATTGAACAGGAGGAAAAAATAGAAAATTTAAAAATCAAAAAGTAAAGATGGGGATGGGAATCCTTAGAAGGCAAGACAATAAAAGATAAACCAAGAGTACAAAAGTACACTCAAAATTGTCAGAGGAAAAAAAAATAATAATAATTGTTGTGAAATGATCAAAATTAAATAAAAGCAAAAATATTTTACAAAGGAATAAGTTCAGACACAAAACAATGCATAATAAAACGTATCACTGATCAAATAAAATATATCTTGGGAAGGAAGACTTACCCTGGTCGTCTTCAAATCTGCAAAATTTTAAAATCCAGAATTACAAGAAGAATTCATAATACGAGGGGAGACAACGAGGAGCGGAATAAACACCTCTGTACTGGGAAGGAAGAAGGAACTGGTCGTGCCTAAGCCATTAGTTCAGGAGCTCTTCAGTACTTTTTGACCATGTCTTCATACCGAGGAAGTGTATAGTGATTATTTAAATGTTCAAAAGTCATAGGCCAACTAGAGTCACGTGCAATATAAAACTTATTTCAATAAAAGTTAATTAGTTTTTCTCCTAAATAACTCGTAATAAGTATTTTACATTCAGAAGGGATACTTTTTGAAATCTTAAGAAATATTTTTTTCCTGATACATCATTCCTTCTAATTAATATCTAATGTTTAGTGTTGCAACTTTGAGAATAAAATCAGTCTTTTAGATATTTAAGTGGGCCTGGATGGCCGAGTGACTGGCGCTCCGGTGCTCGGCACTACATGTATCGGGTTCTATTCCCGGCGGTGCCATGGATGTTTGTAGTGGTTCAGGAATCCACTTTAAACCGTAGGTCCCGGTCCTAATAGGATCGTAGAGCGTTGCGGAGGGAATCGTTACTCCGCGTCCATGGCTTATCTTCAAGTTACACGCGTCCCCTGGGAAATGCAAAGTGAGTACATCTGTGCAGCGCTTGCCTTAAGGCATCCAAGACCAAGCTGTCTAAGTGTTTGCCAGCTGCATTAGAACAAAAAAAAAAAAAGATATTTAAGTAAAACCACCTATGAAACTCTATTGAATGTTAAATTTTGACTGTTAAACATTTTGTTGGCTGTTAAACATTTTAATGCTTTCAAAATAAATTTACCGACTTATAAATCAAATCACTTTGAAATATTTAATATATTAAGAAATTTGCACAATGATATAAATTTTTGTAATAAGGATAACTTTTGAAATTACATTTAATCAATTACTGTAATGTATAAAAATAATCCAAGTGATTATTTGAAGTTTGTTAAATGCATTATGAAGAATTGTTATGATGAAACTAACAATGATTTAGTTATTCTCTTTCATTTATGGTTATAAATGAAAGAGAATAACTAAATCATTGTTAGTTTTTTTTGCCAATTGGGATTATTTCAATAGGATTACTAATTTATTAGAATAATTTCTATTAAATCGAGAGCTTTATACATTATCAATTAATGCAGCATGTAAATAAAGTAAATTGGAAGGTTAATAATGTGGCGATTATAAAATAATCTGAAAAATGTTAATTTAAAAATGAATGATTTAAAATTTGTACAGTGAAATACTTGTCAATATTATGTTACATTAATTAAAATTATTAATTAATTTCATTTTTTTAACTTTTTCTGTTTGTTACATATTTTACAACTACATTCATTGATTTTTTTTTTTATTCTTTGTAGATCCTAATATAATTCGTTACTATACTGCTTGGATTTCTTAAGAATTTTAAAATATTTTACATAATGTCAAAATTTTCTTTCGATGTGAAAAAACGGAATAGAATTTATATAACAGGATACATTCAAGATTTTTAGATGTAATATGTGAATAATTTTGATTACTAATGAAGTAAAAAACCCTTTGTTAAGCCTACTTTTTTTCTCACCAACTTGATACATCTTGTATATATTAGAACAGTGTAAAAATTTTATATTACTTTTTTAAAAAATAGGTTTTATCTACTTAAAATACATATAACTGAAAAATAGTCAATCTATTTTATATGGTTTTGTAGAAAATATAGGTTTCAGAAATTAAGTTCCCTGAAAGGGGTATTCAACTAATAGTTATAATAAAAGAGGCATATGTCATACAAATCGTATGGAAAGTAATAATAAAAATAGTAACTACTCAGGTCTAGACTATTTTAAAGTGTCACAGCTATTAAATGATAAGACTATCGATATACAATATATTCCTTTGAGACTATATCAATGTCAGTGTCCTGGCAGGTGACATGTTATTTTATTTAACGCATCACTCTTCATGAAATAGTAATCCACTACACCAATCTGCTACAGATATGGCTGAGTTCCCAAAGTAATCGCATCATCAATGTTATATATAATCAATCTCTAAAAGTCGTCTTTAAAGGTGTCTAAGGTGTCCAAGGTGTATAATTGTCTAATACTTCGATATGTATATTAAATGTGTTAAATATTAGATGTCTCTAATTTTACCTATTAAATACCATGGTGTATAATCAATTTCCAAAGGACCAACTGCAAAATGTTTATCATGATTTGACAAGTATTTATTATAATACACATCTTTATTTTCAGAACTTTAAACACCATTTATTGCCATGACTTTAAGTATATCGTATATTTGACTTCTTAATCATTTATATTTTGATTCTATTGAATTAAAAATTACTAAATTGTTACATTTTGAAATCCAGTGTTCATGAAATGATTTCTTTAACTATGATAAAAAATATTTGAATTATAAGTATTAGATCAATCATATGCTCTGTAAAACAAATTTAATAGCATTAAAAATTATAATATTCATCATTTCAGATTTTGAATGTGTATGAGTTACCAAAAATAATTTATGATAACTTGTAGCCATGCTTCCTTCTAGGTATTGACAGGAGTGCCGCCTGTGACGTTCAAGTGAAATGGTCAGTAGGCCTACAGACTCTCACCCGGAGAGGAAGTATATTTCAAGCACCCTCCATGTAGCCGAGTATCGGGTTTTGGGCTTAAAAGTGGAGTCCTTCCACGAATCTATAATTATCTGTTTGAAATGTGCTAAATACTGCATGTCTCTAATTGTATGTGTATGATGTTTATGCTTGTGTCAATAAAACTGTGAGTTCTCCAACATGTGCCTCAAGTATGTTATCTGAACCAAACCACACCCAGTTGCAATCTGGTTGCATAACTTGCACACTAGAAACTCTAATATTTATGAAATTCTGCCTAAGAAAGAAGACAAAAGATTTTTTTAATAAAATTTGTATTTTTTCCGAATGCCGGAATATTTGAACAGAATTCTTTTGCCTAAAAATATTAATTTTTATATTGTCTGCAAAAATTTGAAACGCATTTTAAAATTGCTTAGTCCTTCATTTAACTTTTCAGGATATATTAAGGACTAAGGAATTAAGATTTTCAGACATCGATAAAAGATTAAACCATGCAACACAATACTCTTTCGTCTAACGAGTAAACACTTAATAATGGAAAAATATTTTGTATTGTTTCCTATTCTATTCCAGATTAGACTATCACATCCATTCTTAATCACGAGATAGCTAGCTTGGATGCAGAATCTCCATCTACAGAATTTAACTGAATAATATATAAAATCCTCAAGCATATTTGGATCAATACATGACTACAGACATATTTAATAGTAAATATAAAAAAAATCCATTTGACTGATTACTTTTTCGCTGGTTTTTTTCCAGAAATCGAAATGAATTCTAAAATACATGCGCGATCATGCATTCAATACGTGATATTACACTGATTTATTGTAATATCACGCATTGAATTCTTTTTATTTGCTTTTATTGTAAAATTGTATTTTTGTATTATATATAGAAAAGGTTTGTTGTACACACAAACATTATATATATATATATATATATATATATATATATGTGTGTGTGTGTGTGTGTGTGTGTGTGTGTGTGTGTGTGTGTGTGTGTGTGTGTGTGTGTGTGCGTAGGTATGTGTTTTTTTCAAAGTTCATTTCCTACGTAGCTAGGACCAATAATCAGGAGTATCTGCTCTCTGTGTTCCTCACAATTCAATACATTAGTCTATTTAAGTATCTTGATAAAAGAAACATATATAATTCTTGTCGGTTGCAAAGGTAGCATACATTTTAGACACTATAAAAATTCTATAGACGTGTAGTTTGTTTTAATTTATACTACTATATAAATCTACAGGCTGTTTTCTGTCTATCTTTTTGCCCATTTATAACTCATCAAGGACGTATCAAGTAGAAATGTTTTATACATGTTCAAATACAGCAGCTTAAAATATGTTTTTACATCAATTATTTATTATAATATGCACATATATTTTTTTTCTGAAAACATATTTAAAAATATGGGTAAGGTTCATTATCAGTTTTTGTATAATATAATTGTTTTTGTATAATATATCATTTGTTTATTTATGAATCGCTTTTGTCAATAAACTCAATTATTTTTTCTTTTTTATTAAAGTATAAAAGTGAATATTTCACTCAATATGACTATTATAATTTTAATAATAAAGGCGATAAAATTAAAATAAACATCTAAAAATTGTTATTTTTAATTAATTAATTTTTATATTAGCTATTAAAATTTTTTAAAGCCATATGATTTGTAAAGTTGATTGTTAGATTTGCAATTATTATTGAAGCACGCGAATAACATATTTCAGAAAAATTATTGGGCTCGTGAAATAATAAAAACCAAATAATAACCTTTTTAATTCATTATACTATGTAAGCTTATCAACTCAAAAACTTATCTTTAACTCTGATGTAGAACATCTCACCTTCATTCAATTCCTTTTATTAGCTCACATTCTCCCTATATATATCTTGTTCAAATTTTCAATCGTTAATAAAATACTTGTTATTCGTCAATCAAGTTTGAAAAAAAATGTATTTGATCTTGTAGTGGATGACAATTGATGTTAATACAGTTTTTTTCAATTATTAATTCATTAATTAAATTTAATTAATAAATTTTAGGTTTTTTTATTTAAGTTGCATATATCTAAAAATAGATGACGCCAGATAAACTTAAAAAATGAATGAAAATTATTTATAAAGGACTTCTGCAATATAGTGGGAAAAAAATTTAGGAATTGACTTTTTAATTTTTTTTATATTACTTGTTTTTTTTCTTACATCACAAATAGAGAATTCATTGTCAAGTACAATACGGATCCTAAATCAGTCAATGACGGTGTACCACAAGTATCCCTGATTGGACCAATTCTTTTTTAATATTTTTACCAACGATAACCTCAGCGTAAACAATATCAACATTTACATCTATGCAGATGTCATTACTATTACAGTTCAGAATAAAAATATTAATACACAAGCTACAACATTTTAAAACTATATTACTAATTTGGAATCCTATTTAATCAAACGGAAAAAAATGCTAATGAAACAGAGTATGTCCTTTTACTAATAAAATTACACTCCCTTCTCCAAATGCTATTATAGACTGTTAATTAATCATCTAGCCTAATTTGTGACAAAATTTAACCTACAGCACACACATAAACTCTATCAAAACAAGTAATATAAAAAAAAAAAAATTAAGTCAATTCCTTTTTTTTTTTCACTATATTGCAGAAAGTCCTATATAAATAATTTGCATTCATTTTTTAAGTTTATATAGCGCCATCTATTGGTATATACACTGAAGTGACAAAAGTCATGGGATACCTCTTAATATCGTGTCGGCCCTCCTTTCGCCCGGCGAAGTGCAGCAACTCGACGTGGCATGGACTCAACAAGTCGTTGGAAGTCTTCTGCAGGAATATTGAGCCATGCTGTCTCGATAGACGTCCATAATTGTGAAAGCGTTGATGGTGCAGGATTTTGGGCACGAACAGGACCTCTCGATGATGTCCCATAAATGCTCGATGGGATTCATCTCGGGCGATCTATGTGGCCAGATCATTCGTTGGAATTGTTCAGAATGTTCTTCAAACCAATCGCGAACAGTTGTGGCCCGGTGACATGGCGCATTGTCATCCATAAAAAATCCCATCGTTGTTTGGGTACATGAAGTCCATGAATGGCTGCAATGATCTCCAAGTAGCTGAACATGAGCATTTCCAGTCAATGTTCGGTCCAATCGCACCAGAGGACCAAGTCCATGCCATGAAAAACAGCCCACACATTACGGAGCCACCACCAGCTTGAACAGTGCCTTCCCTGACAGTTTGGGTCCATAGCTTCGTGGGGTCTGCGCCACACTCGAACCCTACCATCAGCTCTTACCAACTGAAATCGTGACTCATCGGACCAGGCCACGGTTTTCCATTCATCTAGGGACCAACCGATATGCTCACGTGCCCACGAGTCGCTGCAAGCTATGTCGTTCTGGCCAGTAAAAAGGCACTCGAGTCGGTCTTCTGCTGGAATAGCCAAGAAAGCCAAATTTCTCCGCACAGTTCTAACAGACAAGTTCCTTGTACATCCCACATTGATTTCTGCGGTTATTTGACGCAGTGTTGCTTGTCTGTTAGAATTCACGACTCTTTGCAGACGTCGCCGGTCTCGGTCGTTAAGTGCAGGCGGTCGACCACTGCGCTGTCCATGGTGGGATGTTATGCCTGAAATGTCATACTCTCGGCACACTCTTGACACAGTGGATCTGGGAATGTTGAATTCCCTAACGATTTCCGAAATGGCATGACCCATGCGTCTAGCTCCAACTAACATTCCGCGTTCAAAGTCTGTTAATTCCCGTCGTGCGGTCATCATCACGTCAAAACCTCTTCACATGAATAACTTGAACAGAAATGAAAAAGCTCTGCGAAAGCACTGCGCATTTATACCTGTTCTACGCGATGCTACTGCCATCTGTAAATTTGCATATTGCTATCCCATGACTTTTGTCACTTCAGTGTATATGCAACTTAAATCTAAAAAAACTAAAATTAATTAATTAAATTTTGTTACTGAATTAATATTTGAAAAATATTAACATTAAGTGTCATCCCCTACAAGTTCAAAAAAAAATGTATTTGAACTTGAGTGGATGAATAAAAGTATTTTATTAACGATTGAAAATTTGAACAAGATATATATAGGAGAGTGTGAGCTAATAGAAGGAACTGAAAAAATGCCTGAATCCGCACTTTTGAATTATTTATAGTCTGTAAGTCCTCTAACTCCCTTAGAATACTAATCAAAAACTAGAATCAATAACATCCATGTTCTTGAAAATAAAACACTGAGTATGATTAAAAACGTTCGATGGTTTCTCAGAAATGATGACATCTGTAATTTTCTCAATCACCCCAGCATCAAGATGTTTATTCATAAATTATCCACTAACTTCTTCAGCAATCTTGACACTATTGCAAATATTGAAATTTAGCAACTCCCCGTTTATTACTTTACTACCTTGTAATTCCAAACACCCTTGTGCTGTATTAAAACTTTTATGCCAGTCTTATCATAATTAAGACATTATTGCTGCTCGTAGCTGCACCGTATTGTTTGCCGCTTTGTTCTCTTTTTTATTTTTAAATTTTCTCTTTTTACTTTGTATTTCTTTTTTTTTTATTCTTCATATTTTTAAATTGTTTTCTCATATTTTAAATTTAAATATGTGAAATTATCTACTGACGCATACCTTATTCATAATGTAAATATGATCTATAAGTTATTGGACGCTTTTTAAATTACTCTTCCAACCTCTCAGGACTACAGGACTAGTATCAAACATTTAATAGCTTGGGCTTTGCAAATGAAACCTTAATCGCAAATGATGGGTGTTCTACTGTTGTTAAATTTTTTATCAAAATATGGAAGGTTTCATGAAGGTGTTGCAGATTCTATGGAACAATTATTTATGGATATGAGAAAGTTTACTTTGGTTTAAAATTTGATTTTTGAATTTAAATATTGCTAAATAATAACTACTATTTCTTTTAAAAAGACGACGTCATATGTAGTAGTACAAAGTAGACATCATATGCAGGGTCTGATAGCCGAGTGTCTGGCTGTCGATGGGTTCGATCTCTGCGGTGGCCTGCATGTTTGTAGTGGGTCTAATTTGACTGTAGAGCGTTGGATATAGGGCTGATAACCCTACACCTTGAAAAGAAAAACATTGAATATGAACGCCATGTTATTTCCTGTTATTCTGAATCGGAGATTGGACATCAGCAAATTTGGAGATTAGCAAATTAGAAAAAATTAATAGTGGTTTTTCATGCGATCTGTCTATTAATTACGAACAGGAATCTGATTTATCTTATCTGACAGTTTTGTAATAATAGTAATATAATAAAAGTGTTAGTGAATTTATTGGATTATATTGTTCATCAGGGAGATTAGTTTGCCACCTTCGCTGGAGAAAGAACCTTTGAAATCTCTGCTTGATGTTAAACACATATATTCATCCAAAATGATTCTTGAACACTATAAGATCTTACATCAATGTTTCCCAATTGACTTTCTTCGGTACAAATGTTGTATCTGAAGAAAATTAATTTATTATAATTGGCTTAATATAAGTAAGCCAATTATAATAATGGCCAATTTATGGCTTTGGCTTATATAAGTAAGCTAAAGCCAATTATAAGCCAAATTGGCTATAAAGCATTATTATATGAGAAAGTCTTATAATAATAATTCAAATATGCCTTTTCAAGTAAATATGTAAATTTTAAATTGGCTTTCGAATGTATTCCATTTAAAATTAATTATAATTAGTAATTAGTAATTAATGCAGAGCAAAAACCAATTTATTTCTTATGCAGGGCGATATAATAACACTACTATTAATGAAACCACATAAAACTACACATACACATAACATACTACATATATATAACTTTCTTGTCAGCCATATAACTGTTATATACCTGATGCACAAAAACAAGTAATATTAAAAAAATATTTGTAAGTCAATTCTTCTTTTTTTTTTTTTTCACTGTATTGCAGAAAAGTCCAAATAAAGTTGAAATTTTTCTTACATCGGGAGCCATCTATTAGTAGATATATGCAACTTAAATCTAAAATAACTAAAATTAATTAATTTAATTTAATTACTAAATTAATATTTTAAAAGACTGTACTAACATCAAGTGTCATCCACTACAAGTTCAAAAAAAAATGTATTTGAACTTGAGTGGATGACTAAAAAAAAGTATTTTATTAGCGATTGAAAATTTGAACAAGATATATATAGGAGAGTGTGAACTAATAGTAGGAATTTAATAATAATAAAAGAGATTGTAAGATAATGTAAAAAACATTTATGTACAATAATCGCTTTCTCTTTACATATGTATATATATATAATAATAGCCAGCAAGAAAGGAAGCTATGATGGGTAAAACATGATGACCACGTTAAATTTCTGAAGATTTCTGAACATATAATGATACCAAATAAAGAAACTAGCTTAAAACATGCACTAATAGTTTGTTCTGACAGATCAAAAGCCTCATAGGATCAAGCAGGGTTTCAAATTAATTCTGTTTGGCTTTGAAAGAAGCACGATCCCCTTTCAAACAAACGAAAAAGAGCGAAAGAGAAATTATAGAGCCATTTAAAATTCGGCGCTCTACATCTGCTTACATACTATTACGGGGCCTCAACGTGATCGGAGTTGTGCTCAAACAGCTCGTTGAAATATTGGCAGCATAAAAATAATTTCGAGGTTTTATCTTTTTCCATTCAATTAACATCCACTCGCTCGTCTATCAATTATTCACTGGCGTCGTTTCAGTTTCATTATCGGTTCACCCACCTTCTCCCATGAAGCTCTGCGCAGGGCTAAATTTATTATTCTGTTTATTTCGGGTCGACTTTGTCTAACTAACGAGATTGTGATTTACGATCCCGTCTAATAGCGTTTATCTCTAAAGAACTAACCGATATTCCCATCCTTTCCATTTAATGAATGACTCTTTCTGTCAATAAAGCCATATTTGTTTTTGGAAAACACGTCTGGCATCGAAAATCGCCGTATTTACTTAATTACAATGAGATCTCGAAAGCTATACGGTGCGCGTTTTATTGGCTGATATCGGCACTATAAAATCAACTAGCCGTTTTTAAAACTGGTCGTAGCATCCTAATTTCTAACAGTTATTTTCCTGTTAAGTGCTTTGATGTTTAAAAGATTTTGGATATGAGTCTCTCTCAGCGTTATTTGAAAGGGTTAATAAGGGTATCGGAAAGTGCTCTTCGTAACTTTTTAATATTTGAGGATTGTTTGAAGTCACATTTCTTAAACATTAAGAAACTGGTAATCTCAAAATAAAATTGCTTTATTTAAATAAAGCTTAATTGTCTATTATTATACAAGATGATTACAATTAAAGTCCCGCTTACAAAAATACTGTAAAAAATGTAATGAGTTCAAATTTGAATAGAAGATACTTGAAGAAAGGGCAAATAGTACGGCTTCAAAAAGTGCTCTAAAAAGTTTATTAATAGATGGCACTGTAAGTGGCATAAAGAAAGTGAATTCAGCTATCAGTGATATTTTTGACCCTAAATTATTACAGGCTTTGGCATGCGTGGCACATTAAGTCAGTTGTAGTGTTCAATGTGCTTGATTGTTTCTTTTTTTTTTTTGACGGAAAAATGACTTTCAAATCATTCAACAGTTGTAACACTGTTAATGAAAAGTCCATCCACCACGGCAATTTAAAATAAAATTGGATGGGAAAAATCGGCGAACTTTTTTGAAATTTTTTTTATGTCATACTATACCGTTTCTCCCTTTACAAGTATCTTCAGTTCAAATTTGAACAGATTGTGACGAGTGGTTCTTTTTTTTTACAAAATTTTGAAAGTGAGATTTTAATTATAATCACCTTGTATAGAAGAAAACAAAAAATATAAGTAAACCAAATAATATATGAAAGGAAACCAAATTAACATAATGAGTCATATTAAAAATATATAAATAGTTCCTTCATACAAAATTTGTTGCTCCCAAATCACTATGTAATTTTTTAGTTTATTCATAGTTTTGTATTAAGATTTAAAATTGTACAAAAATGGTTTTCCTCTTAAAAATATTCTAATCATCCAATATACCCCATTCATGTTCAAAAACGCTAAGTGGCGAGACGGCCAAAAAAAATGCATGATTTCTAACTCTTACCCCTAATTTTATGAAAAACGATCTTAACCAATATTTTAGGAAATTTGAGAAATAAATTTAATGACTTTTATTTAACTCATATGTATGTAAAAAAAACTTCTGTCATATGAAATGAATTTTTGAGCACGCAATTTTAAAAACCCACAAATGGTTTGAAAATATTTAATTCCAAAATAAGCTCCATTTACACCAAGCCACTTATACTATGCACTCATACAAAACATTTTTGTCACAGTTTAAAAACGTCCTTGATTTAGAATACTAAGAAAATTTAGTTAATGATGTTTTGACACGGTTCCAAGTGTTTGAAAAAAGTGTTAGTCTGGTGAATATGGCGGATATGGTAGAACCGCAAGTTTCAACTCGTTCAGTTTTAGAGTGTGACTTTAAAATATGAGGTCTTAAGTTATCGTGCCGAAGAATAAAAGCCTTTTCGGATTCCTAACACTGATTCTAATAAAAGCAAATTTCTAATGCACAATATCAATTTGTTTATAACAACGATGTTTATTAATTGATTCATCTTACACTCAAGAGCCACATATGCATTATGACCACTGTCAATAACGAGTTGGCCCACCTTTGGCGCGCAACACAGCTTCAACCCGCCTTGGCATGGATGCCACAAACCTTGGCAGATGGCCGGAGACAGATTGTACCAGATGTTTAGCCCAACGGTCACGCAAATCGAGATATTGCGAATTGGTGGTCTTTTGAACTCTGAACTGCCGTCCCAGGACATCCCAAATGGGTTCTATCGAATGAGATCCGGTGAATTAGGCGGCCAGTACATTAACTGAAATTCAGCATCATGTTTCTGGAACCACTCCAACACAATTTTAGCCTTGTGACAAGGGGCGTTGTCCTGTTGGAACATTCTATTTCCAGCTGGAAAAACAGAGGCCATGTAAGGGCGCAACTGGTCAGCAATGATGTTCAGATACCCTGTAGCATTCATGGTCTGTTTACCACAACCACGGGCAAAAAGAAAACGTCCCAAAGCATAATACCGCCACCACCGGCCTGTATTACCTACTGTACATTGAGGGGAGCAACTGTTGGCCTGGAAGATGGCATATCCTGACACGGCCATCGGCGTGATGAATGACAAACCTTGATTCATCTGACCAGGCAACTTTCTCCCACTGATCCATTGACCAGTCACGATGTTCCCGGCCCCAGCGCAGGCGCAGTTGACGCTTAGTCAAAAGGCACACGAGTGGGACGTTTGCTGTAGCCCCATATCCAACAGTGTCCGCTGAACAGTGTGCTCCGATACTATTCTACTTTGCCGTGCATTGTATTGGGCTGTCAGCCGAGCCACTGTCTGGCTCCGGTTTTGCTTCACCATGCGAAATAGTCTCCGACGACCTTTTTTCTTTGATAGCATGTGGATGTCCAACACCATGTCGTCTACTGCTGGTTTCACCGTCATTCATCCACTTTACATAAGTACTAACAACTAGATCGCGGAAATGCAACCCACGAGTCGTGCAGTTTCGGAAATACTTGTTCCGAGCCCCGAGTATTACAATCTGCCCTCTATCAAAGTCGCTTAGATCCGCAGGCCTTTCCCATCACACACAGAAGTAAGGGAAAGAATGATTCTTCAGACTCCTCCAGCAGCAGTTAAATACCTTCCACCTGATCACGTGCCTTCCACGTCATCTAGGCGAGTTCATTGCAAAAATGTAGGGTGGTCATAATGTTTTTTGGCTCTTGGACCAAATATTGATCTTGAGTGTGTTCCTAGGGAAGATGGAATGAATAATTCCCCCTTGATGCCACTAAACCGAAACCATTGTCTTCTTTGGGTGTAAACTAGGCTTGGGTGAATGTATAGGCTTTTCACCTATATAGCCATGATACTGAGTGTTTACGAATATAATGCAGTATCCCCTTTTATCATAAGTAATGATACTAAAAAAGAACAAATTCTTTGCATAATTTGCATGCTCAATGATGTGCAAATCTACAATCGTTGCAACTTCTGCCTATCCAAGTATCTATTTGTCAAGTATTTTTCACCTGTCCAACCACTGCCAGGACGTCTCAAACTTTTGCTATGCTTACTCCAAGATCAACAGAAAAGCCCTCAAACAGTTACTGTAGGATTTGCTTCTTTTTGCCTTTAGAGTATCTTCAACTTTGCAAATGGTGCTTTAAAAAATGTTCTACGAGGTTCATTTTATAATAATTTTTTAAGGAAACCTGATTTGAACTTGTAAAACCCTTGTATCACTGTGGATACTTTAGCTATATCATTCCCAAATGCAGCATTAGTTTTCGTGAGAGCTAATGAACATTAATTAATTGGATAGCATAATGTCCAAGCTTATATCACATAGAAAATTATCATGATATTTTTAGAGGTTCCATGTTTTGTTTATTTTTTTTAAAAATGTCGAAACTTATAATACGAACAAAATTATACAATTAAGAAGAGCAAAATAAATAATAAAATAATACAAAACACTCTTATTTAATTTAATGCTAGTAGGTATATATATTTAAAAATACATCTAGTTAATATTAAAAAGTTTATTTCACATGTAGCAAACCAATACAATTTTAAAGATATGGTATTTTTAACTGACTCAAAGATACCCTTAATATTCCTAAATTGACTTACAAAAAAATACATATCCTATAAAAATAACAGTATTAAATTAACAGGCATCAATAAATTAAAAAATAAAATTTTAATCTAAAAATTATTCTTGCAATTCATTAAAACTTTTGTTCTTTAAAATAGTTTTTATGATAAATCTTTTCATTCTTCTTTATATGGGTCAGTGCTGATAATAGGCTCTTAATACTATTTGATTTGATACTAATTTAGTAACTTTTTTTTTTGCTATTTGTTACATTAAAAGGATTATTTTTTATAAAAGACTGGGGAGTTGGAGTTTGTGCTGACTCTTCAAAAAAATACTCCGAAAAATATTCGACTCCAACTCCCAACTCAAGTTCTAAGGGACACAAGTAACAGATAACATGACATTATGTTCAATTCACTGGTGGCGTTTATTCCAATCACTTTCATAGAAAATAGACTATCCGTCGGCAGTTGTATATTGTGTACAAACGACTTACATAGTAAAGCAGTCTGCCAGAGAGAAAAGTTTTGATGCTTTCTCCCAAACGGCATATAAACCCTGTCATACCTGATAAAATTCCTTCAACAAAGAAATGTCCTGCTTTCATCTCTAATCGTTGTTCAAGGAAATAAATAGAAAAGATATAAAATGGAACATATGATCCAATGGCATGCAAAAAAAACATAATTGACTTCAAAACATATAATAAAACGTCATAATTAATATTTTACTGAATTTCATAAAAAAATATGATGGTAAAGTTTCTTACTATAAAATTGTTTTTCTTTTTTAATGTCCTAAAAGATATCTTCCACAACATTAATGGATAAAATTCAATTTGAGAATAATGAATTAATGTATCGAATAGTTAGAATGTAAATAATTGAACATAAATATGCTCATGCATTTTTTTTTTTATAACTTTTGTATTTTTTTTATAAATCCCGATTTTTTTCAAGAAAACATATTCTACTTCTTAAGATCTTATACAACTAGTTTGTTAAGTATGATTAAAATGCAACATTATTTATATGGAATAATGAAAGAAAGGAAATATTGTATGCTTACACAGAACTAGAAAAAAGGTTATTAAGAAAGAGCATAATGAATATGCATTCATCAAATGGAAGTCGGCGCCACAATGAAACTCTACTAAAAGAAAATCGTGCAATGACTAAAAAAAATAATGATATCCTTAATCACAAAGAAACAATTCTGATCGGAAAAGTTATTATTCTTTATTATACGTTGGTTTTTAAAATTAAGATAAAAAAAAATCTGAAAAATCGTGATAGTGAAATTTCCATTCATTAGTATTTGATAATTGGCAAAACCCTTGACCAAAACTGTATTTCAGAAAACAGGGATAAAAGAAGAAATAAATACGCTAATTTTCTGTTTCATAAACATATAAAAATATATAAAATATATAATAACTGAGTTCAATGTGTGATCTATTTCAATATTGAGTGTTATCAATATCAAAGCCACAACATTGATTTTCTATGCTCAAAATAATGATGTTTATCATATTAATTGGCAGTAAAGCCCGTTATTATGTAAAGGCCTTTTTGAAGATAATGAAGGATTTCAAGTCTCTTGTGAAGTGTATCACTATCTCTCCCTAGAGCATCATGATCAATTTGCTTTATGTTCAGAAAATATGCTGACCAAAACATGTGCACGTCTCCTCACGAAGCTAATTAATTTTCTATTGGTGGGACCTTCTATTGGAGTTTTGTTTGAATAAAAGGGTCACCAACTGCACCTGTGTAAGAATGACCTATTGAATCAATAATATCGTTTCTAAATAACTGAACATTAATGGGGCCTCAAGGGACTACCAAAACAAAAATTTTAATAAGTTATTTGGCAAACAAGATCTATACTCGTCAATAAATAGTTAAGACCGCTATCGATATGAACTTTCTCATTGACACGCGTTCGGGCCCAGATAAATGTTTCATTTCTTCAAACTATATTTTTCAAGCCCCACACAATGCTGGATGATTTGAATCTTCTTTCTTGGAATTTTCTGGACACAGTTGATCTGGATATCAACCTTACAGTGGCAGTTACAAGAAAAGGTATGAGGTGGGTTGACGTAGTGGTTCTTGGTCATCTTACAGCAGCATATAACAGTCATCTGCAGCTTTTGAAGCTCTAAGTCTTACTTGGTTACACTTTCTAGAAATGTATTTCACTATTTATACATTATATAAAAATTCATGTTCTTACATTGTACCATATAGAATTAAAATAGGCCATTTCTATTCGTTCAATCGCTTATCATCATAATTTTCAGGTAAAGGAAATCAAGTTTCACACATAAATCACTTTAAATTTTGAAATTTCAGTATGCTGCTTCTATTTCAAAAACTTCACTAACTTTTTAACGGTGGTTTCGACCATGAAACATGGGTGTTAAAAAGTGTTTCCACTAATTTGCATATTATACGATGTTTTATTACCTTTTATAATGAGTAATTGTTACGAAAACTTTACCTAATATTTATTAATTTTGATTATGTAATTGTAATTTTCTCCAATTTTCGAAAATCAATGTAATTCAAATAAATAGTTGAATTGTAGAATGCAGTTTAATTAGCATCATTAATACAAAAATAAAATCTAAGTTGTTTATGTCTTAAGCAAAAGTCTCAGCTGATTTCTTACTTAAGTGGCTTTAGGGTTTTTTCATTTATTCAAATATATATAATTTGGGATAAGAATAAATCACTTTACTTGATTTAATCCTGTTAACAAAGACAAAGGATTAGAATTATTTATTAACTGCAAAAAAAAAAAAAAGCTACATAAAAGTGCAAAAAATAAAAATCCTAAAACAACAAGTGGATTAAAAATCACAACCACAATTTTTTATGTGGTCGAACATTGATCCATTTTACTTCCACCCTGTAGTAAATCAACTCACTTCCAGTGCAAATCTCACTCATTTGATTAAAATATTGATCAATATTTCAATGAATTTTGGTGCAATTTTCCATCTTCCCCCGGCACATTTCAAGAAATACTGATTGTTCTTCCACAGATCTTTTTGCTCGACCAATAAATTCTTATAAGCCGCATGCAGGAACTCCTCACGAAAGTGCTTCCAGCAAAACAACGCCTTTTGAGGTGGGAAGGCACTATAAACGCGCGATATTCCACCCTTTATCGCATTTTAATTAAAATGACAGCTTCTAGTCACTTCCCCCCCTGCGAACAATTTATCGTAAATCCTGCCAATGCACAAAATTTATAAGATAAATGAAAATGCTTTGAATTCCCTCCGTGATGGCCACAATATGAATCACTGGTGCAAAGGCGTTAATGTGGAGTTTTCAAAGGAAAATAGCAACCATGAATCACTTTTAATAATAATTTCTGAAACAAATCATTGCAAACATAAAATTCATTATGATATATCGACATTGTGTAAGTTGTACAATAATTTTAATGATGTTGAATAGAATTTCAGAGAAGAAAAATTGTTTTTATTTAAAATTTGTTTCATTCATTTTTTAAATATTTTTATCTACTAAATAGCATTTTTGTTAAACAACAAATTTATTTTCAAAAAAATAAATAAATGATGTTTATTTACATATTATGCTTATAGTATCTCAATTTATGTCTTTTTAAAATTCTATTTTATGCATAAACTATTGCATTTTCTGTATATTGCTGTTTCAATGCAGCTGGCAATACCAGATACAGTTAATCTTTTATAAAATAAGCAAGGGCTGTACCCTCTGTTATTCATTTACCACGCGCAGGGACATCTTGTAGCCTGAAGATACGCTGCAGGAGTGACAACATCAACTCCTGACTGCGTGGCCTACAGGTATCTATGGCTGCAGGTCTCGCACCATAAAAAACAGTGACGCCTTTCTGCTTTATCATTACTCATTTCATGAGTCTTTAATCTAAGCTAACTCTAGTCCAAAAATAAAACCATGCGTCTTTATTTCACCAGAAGCTCGCTTTCCACTTTTCCAGATTTCTGGAAGCGCTGAAGTGGCTAAATTTAGATGGCCAGCTTTTAGCCTGAGATTCTGCACAGACTTCAAGTTGGAATCCTTTTTCCCAAATGCACCTCACAACACGATAGACATGTTATCTTGTGCCACAAAGCAAGGGCCGCACAGCGGTTACTCATTTAATACCACACAGGGGACGTGTAGTTTGAAGATATACTTTACGGACGCGTGCGGCACTACCCCACAAAGCTCTACGATCTATCAGACCGGGACCTACGGT
>BPLR01020502.1:0-108011 GCA_021605095.1 Caerostris extrusa | reverse complement strand
AATGGAATATGATACAGTATAATTTTTATGAATGGGAGTTTATTGCATCCTCTCTATAGAAGTACATATATAATAGATATAAAATAACGGCCAATAAATAGTAATCAAAGGCATTTAATACAGCCTTTATAAAAAACAATTTAAAAAAAAAATCCAGATTTTTTAAAATTGATTTATTTGAATTTTTATTACTTACGAACTATTAGTTTTTTTCAAGATAGCAAATATTTTTCCTGATGGCTGAGTGACTAGTTCTGTGGCTTTTTACACTACATGTTTCGAGTTCGGCACCCGGAGGTGCTATGAATGTTTGTAGTTGTTCGGAATCCACTTTTTAAACTGTAGCTCCGGGTCTAATATGGCTGTAGAGCGTAGGGCAGACAACCCTACCCTGCAAAAAGAAAACATCTCCTATTTTGGAAGCGGCCTGGTGGCCAATTGCTAGCGCTCAGGCCTTTAGTACCACAGGCTTCAGATTCGATTTCTGGCGGTGGCATGGATGTTTGTTGGTGGTTTGGAATTAAAGTTAAAACGTGACCGTAGAGAGACAAACCAAACCTATTTCGGAATCTGCCAGTAGGCAGACAGCCATGGTTCAACATGAACTGTAGAGCAGGGAAATTAATTGGCTTCAATTAATGTTCATTGTCTCCCTTTTGTATCATATGAAAAAAGCCAACTATTTCTGAAATACTTTTATTCAATAAAATAAATTATTTTTACCTTACTTTTACAGTTCGACTTAGCATCTGTATATAGTCTTGAAAAATATTATAGTTAATCATTTCTTGTAACTTTTATAGTTGATTTTTTTAAAAAGAATTTCCAGAATATTTGTTGCATAAATTAATTTTGCAGTTCATAAAGTTAATTTTCTTAGCTATGTCTTGTCTGTATGTTTTGTGTGTGTATGTATAATTCTCAGTGTCCTGCAGTACTGGATGGGCAAACCCCATGAGTGATAAATTCATGGATTAAGGGAAAGGGGCAGCTTCTGTTGCAATGGATTTTACTGAAGGGTACAAGAGGATTTGCTTTTTAGAAAACAATTTGGTATACATAGCCTCCCCCGTCCAAACACCAAACCAAAGGTACATTTTGAAGAGACATTAGCTCTTTCATATATTGGCTCTTTTCATTATATTCCAGATTATTTAGGAATTCAAATCTGTTGTGTGTTCAATCCTGTGTACAACAGTGCTGGATGGACATCCCATGAGTAATCTACTCATGGACAAAGAGAAAGAGGCAATTTCTGTCGTAATTGCGCACCCGTATGTAGAAGTCTGACTTGGCTCCGTGTCGATGAAGAAGGTGGGCAGTGCCTTCCGGGAGGTTCTTTAAGAGGAACTACTCGTATAAGAAGAAAAATTACGTATATTCATAGCAGTGTAAGAAATATAATATATAGCGAATAGTACGAGAAGAAAAACTGAAAAACTCTTACCAAGTAGTCGGACTAACAAAGCAAGAGGCTGAACATCACAAACACCATCAAGTCTCTCGATATTTAAAACAGTGTCTACAACAAAGCCTCCAGCGGATTGAACCTTAGCCCTAATGCTCACCAGCGGTGCTGCCTTTGAGCCACGAGTCGGGGGAAATTCAAATCTTGAATTAATTTTTGGGATACCCTATATAAAATGAACTAGTACTTAGACAAAATTTATCTACGACTATATATATATTTTTTAACTAATTAAGAAATCTAGAAATTCGGAAAATATTTCAGTATGATTTCATAGTCATTGCAGCATCAAAAATCACTTATTTTATTATCCTTGCAACACAGAATGAAGATTGACAGGGAAGAGGGACAGATTTATAAAATGACCAAACAACAAAAAGCAGCAAATTTTGCAGCATCACCAATCAACACATCATCGCTTTCGTATAGCATATGATATTATATATACATATTTCATGGTTTTTCAGGCAACATATGATTGTTATACGTCATAATTAAGAATTCACTTAAATAATTAATGTAAAAATCTTGTTAAAAATATGTTAGTATTTCAATCATAAAAACAAAATTGTATGGAACAAATTGACTGGAAGGAAAGCAGATTTCTAGTTTCAACATTTTTAAATTAAAAACTCCGAAACTATGTATTATTAGTGTAGTTGAATTTTTTTCACTGTGATCAGTTTATTAATTTTATTTAAGATTAAATCTTCGAAGTGATTGCAAAACTGCAATAAGAAACTTTTTCAATGGCCAGTGACTAATGTATATACCAACACATTAAAGCCAAACATATACCTAATGAATTAAAAAAAGTAGCAATAAAAACAATTCTAATCTTTATTTAAATACATTTAAACCCTTCCTTAAATTTTCTCTATTACACTCTTATCTGATACACATTCACATCCATTACTTAACACGTCATGCTTGACAGACGACGAAAACACTCTCTTGTTCTCCCCCACTCTAATTTATTACCACTTGTCTTCCGCCGCCATTATCTTGAGAAGAGTTATCTTTTCGAAGCCATTGTAACAGGGGTTGGAACAGAGTGTTAATTGTTTTGCTTAACTGCGGCACATTGACACATAATAGGGTATGGGGGAAAGGATAATAATACTACCGAATAAATTTGATATTCTCCATGAACCGTGACTGCTGTGCACATGCGATTGACCTGCTAGGAAGTTTGTATAATGAAGTCATAGCCGGGAATCTCCATCATTCTGTCTGTGGCAGTCTATAATAGTGTTTATTCGAGGATGTTTAATGGTCAAGGGTTGATATACGGAAATGGGAGGTTAGAATAATTAATTTAGGACATTTTCATAAATTGAATGGTTTCATACAGGACAATTTATACAATTAGAAATGATTTACAAGTGTTTGTATTTGAAATTTACTTATGATTAACTATAAGGAATTATAAATCATTGGTTGTTAGAAGTTAACGAGTTGCAAGAATTAAAACTAAGTAATGAATTAATGCTTTAGATTCATAATTTTTAAATTTAATATTATTGTTAAAAAATGCTACATTTCATAGCTTGTGTAGGTTATTAAGGGAGGTTATTGCATTCCTGAAGAACTTAAGACAACTGTTCAGCATATGTATTGCATTCAAAGAAAACACTTAAAAAAGTAAATAACTGGAATTCCCATTTCGAATAGTTTAATTTAATTCGAATTATCCATATGGATCAAGATACTCTTAGTTTTCTAATTCCGTACCTGATACCGGAAGTTTATATTGAATAATTTCTAGTAGATAACATTAAAAGGAAAACAAATCGACGGATAAAATTAAAAAGAAAGACAAAAAAAAAAAAAAAAAGACACATCCCAAAACAGCTGTTAAACTGATTGCTGTTTATTCTGCTGTTAATTATGCTGATTCATAGCTCACTGATAGCGTGTCAACTGTGATGTACGTGGTGGAGACTCAAGTTAGAATTCACATAATGCGCCTATTATAACTACTGCTTTCAAAAACCTACATAATCGATGACAGTTTACATAATGCGTATAAGCGACTTGCATTGACAATCAGGGTTCCTTATGGAAGCTTTCCTGTTTATCTCCCATTAATGTTTGACAAATGTGGGGCAGTTACAACTAAAACACCCTTCATCACCCATAGATGGGCTGTTCGGTGTATATAATTAAGACACGGGTCTCACGAGATATGCAGAAAAAAAACTTTTTAAAAAGTGAGTCATTCATCATTATCATGAGTCATTCAAGCACATCATTCATCGTAGGTTTTGGTAGAAGCGTTATTATTAATATATGAGGTTTGATGGAGAAATATAAAGCTAAGCTATATATATATATATATATATATATATATATATATATATATATTCTATATATATATTCTTATCACATGGTAGATAACAACATCTTGACCAAGTCCAAGAACCCATGTGATCTCATGGAAGGAGGGAAAGCGTGGGCCAGCTTCTGTTGTGATGGAGCACCCGTAAGTAGAAGTATGACTCGGCTCCGTGACGCTGAAGAAGGATGACAGTGCCTTCCGGGAGTACTAAGCTATATATAAAAGCTCTTATAGTATATAGCGTATGATGTATATTGATATATAGCAATATACATTATAAGTAAAAGTTCTTATTATATCAAATTTGATATAATGTTATTTAAATATTTGACCTAAACAATATAATATTGACCTAAACAACTGCAGATGAAACATATAAATAATGTCAATAAACGATATCAATTAAATATAATTAAGTTTTAACAAAAGTCATAAATAAATAGAATACTATTTTATTGCAGTATATTTAACTACATTTTAAGCATAATAAAATCTTAGAAGCACTGCTAAAAAAAAAAGAAATAGAAACGCATACATTACAAAAAACATTAGATAAGCTGACCTTTTCTTCTTTTATGGTAATAAATCAGTAGAATTGCTCACCGAAAGAGCGCTGCGAGTCATTGAAAAAGTTAATTAACAGAGAGAGACAAAATACAAAACAGCATAAAACGGACTTTCCACGCTTTCAAGTGTTATCTGATTGCGAGAGAATACCCCGTCGAGCCTAGATCGTGTTTTTGATAACTTTCACACCACGTACTTCATTATGAGCAATGGCAGGGCAGAAATGCTATTAGGCAAATGCATTTTGTAACTAAAACTAGGTTGTTAAAAAGCAACTGCTGCTTTGCTGAAAACTTAATGTATATTTAGTGCTTCATCTTCATGTAAAGATACTATCGCAGTGCAGCAAATTTCTATAATTTGTTTCATGTTAATTTGTGCAGAAATCTCTTGGATTACAAACAGGGTAGAATAGTTAATTTATGCCGGTCTTTTTGAAGTGTTTTAAATATTTTCGTGTGAGTATAGGAATGATCATCAAGTCATGTCATAAAATTAATCACGTATTTGGTTAACACTAATGGTTTTGTCTTTTGTTGATAATTCTTTTGTTTCATTTTATGATGCATAGTAATAATAGAGTTAAAATTTAACAAAATATTTTCTTGCAATGCTGAAGATAAGTGAAGCTAAGAAACAAAAAATATAGAGAGAATGTATACTTTCGCTTTAACACAAACTATTTATTCATTTGCAAGATTTTCTATGATTATTTAGATTACTAGCTGATCTTTTACGTTAACTTTTTTAAATGTATTATTGCACATGCATTTGAATTCGTTGAAAATAAAAATGAATCATAATTTACGTTTCATCATAAAATCGCAACAATCTAATTTTTCAAATGATCCTAGACCAATATGTGGCCTGATGGCCACTTTGTTAGCGCACTAGCCCTTGGCACTACAGACTTCAGATTCCAATTCTGTCGGTGACATGGATGTTTGTTAATGGCGCGGAATCCACGTTAAACTGTAGGTCGGTCTAATTAGCCTAAAGTCTACACAAAATGACCGTAGAGCAACAAACCAAACCTAGGTCAATAGTTTTCAAAAAAGTGCACCATGGAAATCAGTTGCGCCTAGAAGATTTTCTGGTGCATCCTGTGGTATTCTAAAATACGTATACAGACATAAAAATTAATATAGTTACACCTTTTCTGGTCAGTTTTTTTAGCTCTCATTACAAACAACTAACCTTTCTGGTTATTTTTTTTCTGCCTTTCTTCACTTAAACATTTGCCAAACAGAGATAAAGCACCAAAAAGTTTCCAGGAAACTAGGAGCGGTGACTTCGATGGTTACTAAGAACTTGTATCTATTTGATTTTGGTTGGTTACTAAGAACTTGCATCTATCTGATTTTCATTGTTAAACAAATGTCCATTAGTTTAGTAGTTTGTGAGTTGACCATCTGAATATATAGAGGTGTGGTGTTGGTAATTGATGCCTTATTCTTGTTGTATAAATTAAAGGAAATGGATATTATATGTATATTACTTATTTTTTAAAAAATACACCGATCAAAATGCATAGATTTCTAAAAAAAAAAAGAAACGTGATATTGAAGAATCATATTTAGGAAGTGAAAAAAAGTAAGTGCTAATAAGAACGCAAAATGGCTGGCTACTAACAAAATATAATGACAATTATTTAAGATTTGGTTTTGATTATTTAAGGTTTGGTTTTGATTATTTAAGGTTTGGTTTTGTCATCCTTTGTCACTATGTTTAGTATATGGATGCAAAAGGGCAAATCTTATTGCCGAGTAAATTGAGCAAACACTAAAAAGCAGTACACTCTGATTAACAAAATAAATCTGTATGTTTTTTCAAGAGATTGTCTGAACATTAAATAAAAATTGCAAATGCTTTTAAATTTAATGACTCAAACCTAATTATGATTGTGAGTTCAGATTTCATCACTAGAGCGCCTTTCGGAATTTCAAAAAAACCAACAAAGAAGTTTTAGTTTGAATTTGGATTTCGAAGAGAGAACGTCGAACTTGTGTGTGTGTTCAGGCATGCGGATGTAGCAGCTTGTTTTTAAAAATGATTTAATTCAGTGCCAACTTTCAATGTCAAGTTTGGCTAGTGTGCATTTGAATTATGGTTAGAACCATAAGTGTAGTATACATTGTAATTAAATATTAATGAAGTTTTCTTACTGGCGTTATCGGTAGAATCTGACAAGATGTTAAGAGTGCGGATGGTCAAAAATGTTACGAGTACCAGATGACAAGAAGTCTAACAACATCAATAATGAATCAAATGACAGGGAAGGTCTCAACGAGAAGTAATACTTTGGATAAAGAATAAGAACAGGAAGTCAACAACATCTAGAGAGTGTCGGTTAAAGTTAGCATTAGGATTATTGAAAGTATTATGGATATATATATTGGAATTTCTGTTATTAGACATAATTTGATTGATTCTTGTTCAAGAGAAGAGGAAATACAAATGAAAATCATTGATGGACAATATGGTAGCATACTTGTAGTTTGTGTAATATTGGCGAAGTTGGCTAATGAGATTAATCAGTTGATTCCTCGGTCCCTCACAAATCATTATAGAACAATATATATAAACCCTAGAACAGGAAACAACAGCCCGGGAGCAGTGAATCTGAGTGATTCTACAAATGTTTCATTAGTGAGTTTAACGGTAAATCTATTGAAGATTATGTGAAAGTTCATTTTTGGGAAATGAGGCGAAATAGTTGACATTGTAATGCGAGATACTCTGATTAGAAAATCTTGAAGACTCGGCTGTATGACCTACAAGGAGGCTCACATACTTTTATGATGGCCAAGCTGGAAGACCACATAAAATCGACAGTCGGAAGGTTAACCTAAAACGTGCTGTACTGAAGATTCTAGTAAACCTGTAATTCGGGTATTTTTCAACGACAATGACTGAGGAATGACATGAGTTAAGATGAACTTCGTAAATATTTCGATAAAAATGGTACCATCATAACTGTAAATGTCTGAAACAAGGCAACTAACAAAAGACAAGGTTTTGCATTTATGGAATTCTACTACTCGGTTGATAAAATCACTTTCCAAGCCCACAACTTTAAAGGCTGATGCCTTGAAATCAAGAAAGTTCTTTTAGGCGAAGAAATGGAATGAATAAAAAGATGCAGGAAACTATAATTCGCCATGGAGATAAATCTGATAAGGCAGTAAACATGTTAATACAGATGTACTCTGGAATTTACCGATATGAATATCAAATCTTAATTGGGTGTTCCAATTTTTTTATGTTGGCCATGTAGATTTTCTTTTATATCATTATTGTATATATAATGTTTATAAATGCTTGCAGTTTAAATGATTGTTCATAAATGTATATGTAATGTCTCGCATACTCTCTTTTCTTTAAAAGAAAAACACTATTTTTAATGGATTTGTAGTATTATTAGTTGTTAATCGCGTTGCAGCCTTATATTTTTATTGTAAGAGCTCTGCCTGTCCCGTATTCCTTTTTTTTTTTGTCTATGTATTTTTAAGTAATTTTATATGTATTTTTAAGTAATTTTCCTCTCAAGTATTTTTTTTTTCCCAAGATCAGTGGCTGTGTAAGTAGCATCAGGTTTAAAGTTATAGATGTGCTTTTTCTTGAGAGGGCGTGTATTGTTCGGTGTTTGAGAAAATAAACTTAATGATTCAGTTAGTTTAAATGATTCAGTTAATTCCTAAATGATTCAGTTGGTTTATGATGTGCCCACCAGGCAACTTAAGGGTTATTGAGAACGGCAAAAACCAAAATGGAAGTTTTAGTTTGCATCCAGATTTCAGAGAGAGAAGATCGTATTTCTGTGTGTCCTGCAGGCATGCAGCGATTGTATTTGAGAATAATTGACATTAAACATTAAGCACTCAGTTTAAATATTATGAGTTCAGATTGCAATTAACATCATAATTGTGTTTGCCGAACACTGAGGTTAATGTTAAAGCCCTGGTGCACGGCTAGGTTACTTGAGATTAGTATAACTAAAAGGAACAATAAATGTATTATTGGAAACCTGATGGCCGAGTGATCAGCGCTCTGGCTCTAGGTGCCACAGTTTTCCAGCTAGTGCCATGGGTTCTTGTAGTGCTTCGAAATCCACTTTAAACCGTACGTGCTGGTTTAATATGACAGTAGAGCTTTGGGCAAAGGGATGATGAAAACTAAACATAGTCTAAAAATCTGCCAATAGACAGACGGCCTTGGTCCTCCATGGGGGTGTTACGCCAATGAAGAAGATGAATGAATGTATTATTAAATTTTAGAATTTTATTGAAGTTTCTTTACCGTAGATTTTTTTTTTTTGAACGTCTATGGATCTTTATATCTTATGTATATTACAAACTATCCACAGAAGGGGGAGGTAGGGAGGACATTTCTTTCCAGAAGAATTTTTGATGATAACTGCTTTGCAGTTACGTGTCGTATAGGAAAAAAAACCTAAAATATTCCCACCAAATACTCTTGCCGGTGAGAGATTCTAACACAACGTTGTTTAAATTGCCATCGAGTTTTTCTCATTTTTGAAAGTAATGTCTGTAACGAACTTTACCAGCGAATTTGAACCTGAGTGCAACTGCAGAGTGGTTACATACTGGAAATAGCGTTGAAATCCGTTCAAAAATTCTTCCAGCAAGAAAAAATATGACATATATTTTTATAATGCGTAACTCCTAGAAAATATATATCATATACATCATGCATGATATATCAAAATATATATCATGTATGAAGTAATAAAAATAGGAAAAAAAGTAACTATTATAACTAATGAATTATTTCTATGCATTCTTGTTTACTAAACACAAGTATTGCATACTATAATTTTTGTATTTCTATAACAATCTCAACAATATAATTATTCAAATATCAAGATTCTATGGCTGAACTCAGATTGCAACATTGAAAAGAAAAAAAAAGAGAATATCAATAAACGGTTTGCAAACTGTTTCTTCCTGTCAACGTTACCCGTGGGACACCATTCATCATTTGACGAAAGTCGGAATGTGACACAAACAGCGTCGGGCTCTGGTCAGAAATACTTCTACAAAAGTACAAAAAAAAAAAAAAGGATTGATGGCGGAAAAAGAGAATGAAAAATAATTCAATTTCTACAACGACAAGTACAAAAATGTGTCGACCGCAGATGACAACTCAACGCCAGAAGAAATATCGAGCCAGAAAAATAAAACCGTACTCGTATTAAGAAATGGATTGGAACATAAGTAAAAAAAGACCACCACTGGTGCAGCGGAAGTTATATTTTTCAAATATTGACAGCTCCATACTGGGCTGGTTCTGAATTGTCGTTCCGGAACCTTAGTCGGGTAGCTTGCGGAATGTTGCTGCTTTCAATCTCTTTGTTCTTTTTTAAATATAAGTTGTACAGAAACGAGATTTCGTTTTCTAAAAATAATCAATATTTAAAAGAGTATTTCTTCGCATTTACTTTCTTTTGGTATAAAGGAAGAAATACATGGCAATGTAATAAGTGTCAAAGGACCTTTTAAATTTTTTAAAAGTGAATGCGTTAAATTTTCTTGAAATATAATTTATTTTCTATATTATAGATTATTCCCAATTTAATCTTAAACTTTGAGGATTTTAAAAGTTAGTATTCTAAATATTGCTCTGGATACAATTTCATTTAGTATTCTAGGAAAAGAATATTAAGTTCACAAAATATAAATATGACTTATTTTAATGTATGTCTAACCTACCAAAAAGTATCTTCTGAATTCTGAATTCTTCGTTTTGGAAAACAATGGCTACAATGAATGCTACCCATGAATTTGAACCCGAATGCCATTGTATGCTGGTTAAACATGTTATCATGCCTTCATTTTTAATTCGACAGTATCGAAATGTGACAGAAATAGTGTTTACATCCGTTCAAAAATATACACAATTTCCAGAAGAAAAAAAAAGAATCATAAAATATATATATCACGTAGGAAGTTATAAAAATATGAAAAAGTAAGTTTTATTTACTAATGAATTATTTATATCCATTCTTGTTTACTAAAAACAAGTATAGCATAATATTTGTATTTCCATAATAGTCTCTGCAATATAATTATTCAGATATCAAGATTCTATGGTTGAACCCAGATTGCAACATTGAAATTAAAAAAAAAAAAAAGAATTTCAATAGATGGTTTGCAAACTGTTTCTTCTTGTCAACGTTACCCGTGGGACACCATTCATCATTTGACGAAAGTCGGAATGTGACACAAACAGCGCCGGGCTCTGGTCAGAAATTCTTCTACAAAAAAGTAAAAAAAAAGGGATTGATGGTGAAAAAAGAGAATGAAAAATAATTCAATTTCTCCAACGACAAGTACAAAAATGTGTCGACCACAGATGACAACTCAACGCCAGAAGAAATATCGAGCTGGAAAAATAAAAACCGTACTCGTGTTAAGAAAGGGATTGGAACATAAGTAAAAAAGACCACCACTGGTGCAGCGGAAGTTATATTTTTCAAATATTGACAGCTCCATACTGGGCTGTTTCTGAATTGTCGTTCCGGGACCTTACTCGGATAGCTTGTGGAATGTTGCTTTCAATCTCTTTGTTCTTTTTTAAATTGAAGTTGTACTGAAACGAGCTTTCGTTTTCCAAAAATAATCAATATTTAAGAGTATTTCTCCGCATTTATTTTTTTTTTTGGTATAAAGGAAGAAATGCATGGCAATGTAATAAGTGTCAAAGATCTTTTAAAGTTTGTAAAAGTAAATTTGCTCGAAATATATTTTTTTTTCTGTTTTATAGATTATTCTAACTTAATCTTAAGCCGTCGGTATTTTAAATGTTATTATTCTAAATATTGTCTGGATCTAACTTCATTTAGTATTCTAAGAAAAGATTATTAAGTTTATAAAATAAATGACTTTTAATTTATGTCTAACCTACGAAAAAGGGTTTCCTGAATTCTGCAATGACATTTAATTTCAAAATGATTAAACGCAAAAAAATATTAGTTTCATTTATTTTAATCCATTAACCCTTTTTAAGACCTGAATTTTTTTTATATTTAAATTTAAATTTTTTAAAATTTTTAGTAGACACTAAAAATAATTAAAATAATCTATGCCCCCCAGGCATAGAGAGAGAGCACCAGCACGATCATGCGGATTAGGCTTTTCCATGAAAATTTCAAAAATGCCTCACCAGTACGTTCTAGGGCTTAAAGGGTTAAGTTCAATCTGCAGGATTACGTATTTATGTAGAAACAATTTTTAAATGATTGGTTTGTAAGATATTATATATATTTAACTTCTTAAGTTTCCAATTTTATGACAAGACTGCATTAAATAAACATTTTAAATTTTTCACAACATAATTTTATTTGCGCTCTTAAAAAGGTTTAAAATGCCAATGTCAAAATGCAATGTCTTTAAAAGTCTTAAAAAGGCAATGAGGTATATAAGATATGAATATTCAAATTTAAATTACTGCACTTTGAAAAACAGACATCTTTAAGCATGGAAGAAAATACTGTCAAATTATTTATAAATTTGACTAATTAAAGAAAAGAATAATTATTTTAGTCAAATCATTCATTTATGGAAGATCTTCTACGTATCTGGAGAACAACGAGTAGAAAATTCAAGGAAATACCGAACCATTATGATAATGTTGCAATACAATCTGTAGAAGGACAGAACTTTAGTTTATAAAAGAAGTTGGTAACTATCTTCAAAATTATTCAAATTAAATATCCAGTACAAGAAAGTTCATACTAATTTTGTTTAAATTATTATGTTACGTATAAAATAATTTAATTCATATAGTTTTTGCCTTTAATCCGACATGATATAACAGCAAGACAGAATTCCAAGTAATTAAAAAATGGCATATGTAAATTATAATCAAGAAGAAATAATAAATCAGTCAGGAAATGTAAACTATTCCTCTTTCAATCCAACATACATTTCAATCACAAAAAAATCGGATGATAATCCACAATGTTTTTTTTTTAAAAAAATTGTTTTTAACCTTTTTTGTTTAACCTTTTTTATTAATCTCTTACAATATTTTTGTGGCTTACCCTCTGAGCTTACATTTTATACATTGAATTGATTTTATGTGCACCACTATTCGGCGCAAACTGGCCATAACACACCAATCACTAAAAATAATCATATGAAAAAAAAAAGGTTCACTTTTTGTTAATATTCACTTGATTTTTAATAAAAAGCCTAACTCATTAACCTGAATGTGTTTATCAATTTTAATACACAATGTGTAATCAATTTAAATTACTGAATTAGATAAAGTAGCAATATTTTAAAAAATAGAGTAAATACTTTCGTCTGATATAAGACACAACAGAAAATTATAAAAATTGAAATAAAAAAATTAGGTGCACCTTTGTTCATATGAATCAGAATTTCAATAAAGGCTAATGCATCAACCTAAATAAGTTTATCAATTTTTAATGCACAATGTGTAATCGAATTAAATTATTGCATTAGATGAGTGATGAGCGATGCCTTCCATCTAAATCTCATTTGATTTTTGATATAAAGTTTCATGGAATAAAAAGAGTTGCAAGTATTTATTTAAGAAATCTTGAATAGGAATTGACGTAAAATTTTATTTCAATTATTATAAGCATTCCATTATTATATTAATATATTATTTAAATAAAAGAATAGGAGCATTTTTGTTAAAGAAATTCATTGTTGTTGAATATATTGTAACAATAACAGCTTTTTCTCTTTTAGGTAACAAATAATTCGAAGCTAGTAGAAATTATTAAAGAAACGTTTCTGATTTATATGTTCTTATTGCAAAATAATATGATACATTATATAATACTGCCAGGCAATGTCCCTTTTTAAATGCATTTATCTGAGAATGGGAAACCCATGAGCACTGAAAAAAGGTAAGTGTTTATTTAATTATAAAGATAATTAATGTAATGTATGAGTAAAAAAAAATTAATATGCTACTTTCTTTGTGTAGCAATTTTTAGAGTAATTTATACTTATATTGGGTAAATTCGCAGAACAGGGGTCGTTGGGATTTGGAGTCAAAAATTTTTTTCGCCAAAGTCCGCCAAGAAAAGGGTTGCGATTGTAAGTGAAATGAATTGCAAACGGTACAAAAAAAATAATATTTGGCGAGTTAGTGCTCAGTTAGCTTCACAAAAAAAAAATCGCCAAACCCAATGGCCCCTATTTTGCGATTCGGTCTTATATTGCGTATAAAAACGTTTTTAAGCAATGATTTAAAGAATTAAATAGAAAGGATTTAAAAATTTAAAGATATTTATTTCTCTTCTTCAAACTAATTATTTATTTAAGAAATCAACATTATAAAAGATTTTTATTATAGAAAAATACGTTTCACAAATAAAATAATTTAATTTTACATCATAGAAAGAATAGAAAGTACGCCGTTTATAATCGCTTACAAAGAAACTGTATTTTGATTTGGAAAGTTATAAATAAATAAAGTTATATTCATGCTATCACTACATTTGATAAGTATATAAAATTACAAACATTATTGAAGCAGATAATGTCATTTAATATTAATACTGGCGCCAAGTCGAACAATAAGAAATACTGCTGCATTGTTTAAGGAATTTTATGTTCAGTTAATTTAAGAGGTCTTACTTGTTAATAAATCTGAATGTTTCCTACTTAATTTAACTATATAGATAACTATTAATCGCGCACATATATATCTTCTTTTTGTTCGCTAGTATAAATAATTTTTATTACATCTAATAAATATGATATATAAATGATTAATATCATGTAAATAGTACTTTTTAATATTGAAAATCACACCGACACAAGCACTCCTATTATCCAACCATAGAAGTTACAATTTTAGTTTCTCGAAACTTGTTTTGGCGCCTTATTGCTATTTGGTGAATTTTATGCGAAGAAAAAGAACAAGTAATATAAAAAAAAAAAATTTAAAAGTCAATTCCTACTTTTTAAGTTGAAATTTTCATCTTACATCTGGCGTCATCTATTAGTAGATACATGCAACTTAAATCTAAAAAAAACTAAAATTAATTAATGAATTAATATTTGAAAATGTATTTGAACTTGAATGGATGAATAAAAAGTATTTTATTAAAGATTGAAAATTTGAACAAGATATATAGGGAGAGTGTGAACTAATAGAAGGAATTGAAAAAGGACATGCATTCACAATTAAAATTATAAGCTTATGTCCTTTAAAAATATTTCCGTTATATATTTTGATTATATTCTATTAAAGTCTGTCCCGTTATTTTAGTTTTATGATATTCATGATATTTTTTAAGTTACAAAAATTATGTCCAAACTAATTTATGATTAAAAAAATATTAAGAATATCGTCAGGATAAAATAAAAATTAAAATACCAGTAGGATAAAATAAAACAATATTTTTAAAATCAGAATATTAATTGGATAAAGTAAAAATAAGAATGTCGTTAGAATAATTAATTGTACGTAATATCTTAATGGTATACATAATTTTCAAACTTTTTAAATATTTTTCTCCATTTAATCACTGTTCTATTCGATTTCATAACATTAAATATAACATTTTTTATTATTAAAAATTGTTTTAAAAATTTCGATTTTTAAATATATATATATATATATATATATATATATATTCTCACTAGATCACAAGACAAATTAAGAAATTCTAGCGCATGATTCTAGCGTAATGATTAACGAGGTTGCCATTTTCTGCCGAATTGTTTATAAGAATCGTACATTTTTTTTATCATTGAAAAGGAAATAGGTTCAAAAGATTCAAACCCAAATAAAATTTCAGGTTGAGTTAGAAATTCTGTTCAAGTTATTAGAAATCATTTATTGCTAATATACTTTAAAATAAACTACAATAATATCCCCAAAAGTATTGTCTTTTTATATAAAATTCATTCTCGGGAATACCCTATTTAGAAAAATTAAACAATTCAACAAATAATACGTACTTTCTTACAATTTTAAAACGGAATAAAATTTTCTTATGTAATTAATTTTCTTTCTTTTATTATGTTATTAATTTTTTTTAGTTAAACTACGATTTCGTTGAAGACACAACATATACTTCAAATTACTTTACACAACTGAATTCTTCAATAAGTTTTTTTTTTTTTTTTTCTCGCCAAATTCTAAAAAAATTTTTAAATTATCTGTCTTTCAAAAAAAAAAAAAAAAGAAAGAAAAAAGAATGGATAAAGCAAAAATAAGAATGCCGTAAGAATAATTAAGTGTATGTAATGACTTAATGGTAAACATAATTTTCAAATTTATTTTAAATTTATCATCATTTAATCACAGTTCTATTGGATTTCATAACATTAAATACAAAAACCTTTATTTTTTATTTTTAAAAAATAATTTTTCAAATTTTTATAAGTAAAAAATTTATTTTTAAAAATTAAAAAATAATTATTTATTAATTTATTTTCATTGTTTATTTCAGTAGATTGTTTTAAGAAGAGATAGATATAACGTCATATTTATTCAATTCCTTCTATTAGCTCACCCTCTCCCTATATATATCTTGTTAAAAATTTCAATCTTTCATAAAATACTTTTTATTCATCCACTCGTTCAAATACATTTTTTTAACTTTTAGTGGATGATACTTGATGTTAATACAGTTTTCAAATATTAATTCATTAACTAGATTTAATTAATTAATTTTAGTTTTTTTTCAAGTAGTATATATCAAATAGATAAACTTAAAAAATGAATGAAAATATTTATAAAGGACTTTCTGCAATATAGTGAAAAAAATATGAATTGACTTAAAATTTTTTTTTTTTTTTTATATATTACTTGTTCTTAAATATTATAAGCATCTGAATTTGGTTTCAAGACTTTCATTTCTTATCGCTTAACAGAGTGCTTAGAACTTAACGGAAAAAATATTTTCTAAAATGAAATGAAATTTTATACATCTATAAATAACTATGCATGAAAATCATCCTTTATGAATCAAGTGTCATTTTAATAACTCTTAGTAGAAAAAATGTTGCAACTTACCCAACATGGCAATAAAAAAAAAAAATGATGCAGATGTATGAAGGCAGATGTTTTCAAAGTTCAGTTGCGAATAGTAAACAATTTTTAACAAACAATCATTAGAAAAAAACCCCGAAAGTTATTTTCTTCCTTTTTATAACAGAATACAGTTCTCTTAACACCGTAATTCAAAAGTTTATTTTTATCTGGAGCGCGAATAAACACCAGTTCAGAATCTCCAATTCAAAAAGCTAATTATTTTTAGAATTCCATCAATTTGTTATAAACATGTTGCCACACGTGAATTAAATAATCTGTAAAAGTAATATCTCGTGCATATTTCAAAATGAAAATATAATTTTAATATTAAAATGAACATTTCATCAAATGTAAAAAAAAAAAAAATTTAATCCTTTAGTTATTAAAATAAAAATGTACAAAAAGTTTTTTATATTATACAAAAATTAAATATAATAATAAAATAAAAATCTTCTAATTTTTAAAAAATCCAAACAACTTTTTTTTTTATTATCGTTGAAACGATTTATTGAATGATTAAAGTTTCTGTAAATCTTATCTTTTCAAAATCGTCTGCCTTACGTAAATAGTTATAAAAATTTAAATATAAAGAAATCGTTTAGCAATAATAAAATAAATAAATACAAGTAATATATAAAAAAATTTAAACACAATTCCTACTTTTTTCTTCTACATCTGGCGCCATCTATTGGTATATACATGCAACTTAAATTTTAAAAAATATAAAATTAATGAATTAAATTTAATTAATGAATTAATATTTGAAAAAAAAAAAACTGTATTAACATCCAGTGTCATCCACTACAAGTTAAAAAAAAAATGTATTTGAACTTGAGTGGATGAATAAAAAAAGTATTTTATTAAGGATTGAAAATTTGAACAAGATATATATATAGGGAGAGTGTGAACTAATAGTAGGAATAGAAAAAAAAAAACAACCAGAAAGATTAGTTGTTTGTAATGAATGGAAAAACTAACAAGAAAAGGAATGAATCTTTGAATGGAAAAACTAACAACAAAAAGAATAACTATATTTATATCTGGGCAACTACTTCTTTTGAATACCACAGGGCGAACTCGGGAATCTTCTATGGCACACCCTTTGAGAACCACTGATTTAGAGAATGTTTTATGTTGAATATAAAAGATATGTTGTTGTTAGATAAAATTTTATGTTGATCACAGAGCTATGTTGTTAATAGAGAAATTTTTATGTTGATTACAGATAGCAATAATGCACAATACAATAACGAATAATAAATTGTTTTTCATAATATAATAATTTGATGGACTTAAGTTAATATTTTAACTATGTTTTTCAAAGAAAATAAGAGATTAAGATAAATTAAGATTTCAAAGAAAATAATGGAAAATATGGAACGTTTTGATGCCATAATCAATAAGAAAAGTAATTTTCAAATGTCAAAAAAATATGTTTCATTTAAAACAAATTTAAATTGTTGCAATGCAGAAAGCTGATACAACATTTGCCACTGTTCGTAATATTATATTGATTTGAATTTCTCTGAATGAATCAATGAAGATTCAATTCAAATGAATTTCAATAAATGAATCACTTGAAAAAATTCCAAGAAGAAAATTCCAAAATTCCACAAAAAATTTCTAATCACAATCGATCATTTACGTTTTATTACACAGTTAAAATATCGCATCTATAAAAAAAAAATCAATATAATATTCATCTGGTTTTCATCAATTTTCAAATTCATCATCGAATTTCATCATTCAATTTCGAATTTGATATTCATCATTAATATTCATTTGATTTTTTTCACTTAAAAAACAAACATTGAATAAATAAGCAAATCAAACATAAATTATAAAGAAAAAAATAAAAGAAAATTCAAAAAAAAATTAAAAAACAGTTCAGTTAATAAACGAATAATTGCCATCAATGAAAATGATATTGTAAAGTTTAAGTTTTTCAGTATTTTTTTTAAAATATTATTAAGTTTTTCGGTATGAAACGAACTTTTTATTATTAACTGAAATTCTGTACAATATATATATATATATATCTAACAGTACAAGTGAAATAATAACATTATATATAATCCTAATGCTTATTTTGCGTTCTGTCCAATTAGATATTTTGTTCGGTTATAAGCTTCGACATCTTTAAGAAACTCTTAAACAAATAAAACCACAGAAACCTACGAAATACAAATAACATTTCTGTATGAATATAAATTTTGGACATTATGCTACCCAAGCGACACGAAACATTAATGCTTCATTTGGGAATGATACAGTTAATGTATTCACAGTGACACAATGGTTTGAGAAGTTCAAATCAGGAGATATGCACTTAGAAAAGGAACCTGAAAGAGGCATCTGCAACGATGTTCTGATGGCAGTTTCACAAGTCGCACTCCAAAACTAAACGAGTAAAAATTTGTTGTTCTGCCTCATTCACATTCACTAGATTCATCTCCTATTGGCAGCTACTTCCTTAAACGTTTTGAATAGTTTTTAAAGGTTAAAAGCTTTGTCAATCAAAGCTGTCAAAAAGCATCTTTTACTGAATTTATTGACTTAAAATTAAAAAAAAATTTACTTCGAAAAGGACATAAAAATGTTTTATAATCGATAACAGAAGTTCATGGAAGTAGAGCTTTTTTTCTTTAAATATGTTCACACAATTTGTGTTCTTGACTTTTCAAAATTATGTATTCATTTCATAAGGAATTTCATAAATCTTAAATTCATTTCATAACGAACAACCTAATATTTGTTATGGATATTATGGAATCAAGCCTTATAAAACAATTTGCTTCATGTTAAAATAAACAATAATTTTCCTCTCTAAATGTTAACGTTAAACAAATAATTTAAATCTTAATATATTTTCTCAACTAAAACGAACCAAACTGAACATACAAGAAATCAATAAACAATTTGAAATATGGAAAAAAAATCAGAAAATCCATTAAAAAGAAATAATTAATAAGTAAATAATAACAGTCAACGAGCACGGTGTTACATATTCATACATATTTCAACATCTGGTTTATCTTCAAATATCCTCATTAAACAAAAAAAAAATTGAAAATCTTAATATGTTTTCTTAATTAAAACGAGTCGAAACTAACATACAAGAAATAAATAAACAATTTGAAATATGAAATATATTATATATATATATATATATATATATAATGTTTTTCAGCTTAAAATGTTCTCATCAGTTAAGAATATTTCCTAATTACAACGAACCAAATTACATATTCAATAAATAAATAAAATATTAAATATGACGAAAAATTAAATAATAGCCATCAACGAACATACTGTAGCAAATATTTCTTACAGATTTCATCAAGTTAGCTTTGTTCCATATAAAAATAAATACTTTTCAACATTAGGTTTAATAACTTCACCTTAAATATACTATATCCTCATTACAAATAATGATTATTGAAAATCTTAATATGCTTTTCCAACCAAATCCGACATACAAAAAGTAAATTAACAACATAAAAGAATAAGTAAATAAGCCATCAGCCAAATTCTATCAAGTTATTTTGTTCCATATCAAAATAAATACTTTTCAGTATCGGATTTTAATTATTTCACCTTAAAATAACTCATTAACGAGCCAAATCAAACATTCAATAAGTAAATCAGCAAATAACATAAAAAAAGAATGAGTAAATAAGCCACCAACGAACAATTTAATATTTCCAACACATTTTATCCAGTTAGGTTTTACCAAAAACATGTTTCCACATCCAAATAAACACATTTCAGCATCGCATTTTAATGATTTCCCCTTTCAGATGTCGTTGACAAACCATTTAGTGCCTTAATGTGCTTTTCCAACTAAAAGGAGAAGTAGTAACATGAACGGAAGCGGTTATAAAAGCCGTTCGTTTATGCGATGCAAAATATTATTTCACTGGACATCTGTTGCCATGTCCTTCCTGGTACTGAGTGTCACAAAGTTTCCTCTGTTCCGCTGAAAGTGCCAGAAAGAGAGTTCTGAGTGCACAAAATAAACACTCTCGGAATAAAAGGGTTTGACGTTCATTCCACTTGAATATCGTCTGCTGAAAGGGGACCGACTAAAAAATGTTTCAGATAGGAATAAAGTTCACATACTTGTATACTACTTATGAATGACTTATTTTGTTTTTTATTAAGATAAATATTTTTACTTGCCACTAATACAAAACAGATTTGAGATTAATGTTTTTTTTTTTTTTTAATTTAAAGCGTTTTTTTAAATTTAAATGAATTTTAGCTAAGAAAATTTTCTTTATTATAATAATAAATTGTAAGCTGTTCCGACTAATATATTGATAAAAATAATAAAATAACTATAAAATTATAAAAACTATAAAATATTATTGTTTCCATATATTTATAAGAATATAATATATAAAATATTTAATAATTATTTTAAAAAATAAAATAAATATTTTATGATTAAAATATAAAATATTATTTTATATTTTAATAAATAAATCATATATTTATTAAATATTATTAATTTAATTAATATATTTAATTAATTTTTAATATTATTTTATATTTATAAAAATATAAAATATTATTATTAAAATGTTCATTAAACTATAAATTGTAAAATGATAAAATAATAATTTTTTATAGTAAAAAGTAATATAATAATAAAAAGTACTATAAAAACTGTTTTTTGTTAAAGTTATTTTTATCATCAATTCGTAACATCAGTGATTGAACCGTTATAATTGAAGGTAAATCGATTTATTTCTATTGTGTGATATTCTATTATGATTCTAATTTTCATTGAAATAAATTTCATAGTTTTAGTAAAAGCTGAACACAAATATGAGGAATTGCATTATTAAGAATATTAAAATACATCTGCCCAACTCGTGACTCAGTGACAACGTGCGCCACTGGTGACCATGAGGGCTGAAGTTCAATCTGCCGGCGGCTTTATTGTAGACATTATTTAAAAATACGAGGACACTCGATGGTGCTGATGTTCAGCATCTTGCCTCGTTAATCGGACTACTTGGTGGGAGTTTTCCGTGTTTTCTTCCATACGATACGCAAATGCGGGGTAGTTCCCCCCTAAAATTTCTCCATAAAGGCACTGTCCTCCTTTTTCAGCAGTCACGGAGTCAAGTCAGACTTCTACCTACGGGTGCTCCATCACAGAAGAAGGTGCTCCCCCCTCTTTCCCTTTTTTCATGGAACACGGATTCATGGACTTGCTCCAGATATTGCTGTCTAATTTAATCTAATAAGATAATTGGGATGAGAAAAAAAAAAACAACTATGTGAACACTAAAAAACAAAATAGAAATGACACTTTATCAAAAAATTATAAAAGGACATATCTAAAATTTAGTTACACTATATCTAAATAATTCTTTATTTTCTGCCAAATTATGACTATATAAAATTTTTCAACAAATCATTAAAGATATTTTTCATTTCGGGTAACTATTTTATTGTTAAAATGTTTTTTATGAAAATTAGCAATGATAATTAAAACTTTTAAAGAAATTCTAAAATTATATGAAAGAAAAAATAGGCATTTGTTTGTCTATTTTAAACACGAATTTCAAAATATTCTAATTCCTATAAAATTAAAACTAAAATTAATTAAGAATTGTAAACTATTGATTATCTTTCAAATCAATGATAATTTTTCATGTTTCTTCGCCTTTTTTTTATTTCTTTTTTTTTCCAATTGCCAGAAAATTAGTACTTATTTCTTTTTAAAAATAAAAGTATAAAAGTTAATTTTAATTTTTAATATTGTTATGATTTCATTAATTTTAAAAGTACAGCATAGTAAATAGTAGTAAAAGTATAAATATAAAAAAAAAAAGTTTATAAAAAAAAAAAAAAGAAATATATAAATAGTAGGAAGTCTTTACAAAAATGTAGTTTGAAGTGTTTCAAAAAAATAGTAGTTTGATTATAAATATATTGCAATAATTTATATTTTTCATAACAAAAGGTAGTTTTAATAGTAATAGCTGTCGGTGCCACAGGTTTCGGGTTCGAATTCCGGAAGTGCATGTTTACAATGGTTAGAAATCCACTTTAAACAGTAGGTCGCAGTCTAATATGACTGTTAAGCGTAGGGTTGACAATCCTATCCCGTAAAAACATCTCCTGTCTCGAAATTTACCAGTAGGTAGATGGCCATGGTCATCATGAGGCTGTTGAGCCGATGAAGATCGTCTTGGTTTGGAGCTCTACGGTCATTTTGTGCACACTTTAGGCTAATTAGACCGGGACCTACAGTTTATCGTGAATTCTTAACCACTAATATACACCCATGCCATTGCCAGGATTCGAACCTAAAGGTGGTACCAAAGGACAGAGCGCTAACCAATTGGTCGGTAGAAGAAAAAGTTTATCTTTCGTACATCATTCGAAAAGAGCCGAGAAAAATCATTTAGATAACGAAAATAAAATTCAACATAGTTGAGAAAAAACACTTATCAAAACTTTTCAAAATAAAAGTTTTTTTTTAAAAAAATGGAGACAGAAATTATGGGAAAAAAAGTAAATGAATCTCTATATGAAGAATATTGTCATTTGCTTTTGATATCGGAAATTTTTATTGGCAGATAATGACACTTCTTTTGATAATTTACTCATTCATGAAAATAACGATTTGTTTGAAAAAATATCATTTTTGATTTTTTTTCTGATATTCATATACCAATAATTATTTTTATTAATCACAAAAATATTATATAATCATAAAACGCTGATAAGTAAATACATATTTTATACATTTGTTTTAAATATTTTTTTATTTCTCAGTAAATATAAGAAATTCTGAATAATTAGATATTTTCTATGATTTATTTGATCGAATATAATATAGAATAAGATGGCGTATTTTTTTACAAGATTATTTTTTATTTTATACATAAAAAAATAGGAAAAAATATTTCTTTTGTAAAAAGTTCTTTTATAATTAAATAACGATTTACAGTGAAAAACTAATTATATTTTTTTTGTTAAATATTAAAAATGTTGCATTGGTGATATTGAATATTTTGAAAGAATGAGAGTTATCTTTTAATATATTAATGTTAAAATTATAAAAGCAAAAACTCAACAAAAATTATATATATATATATATATGCATAACAAATATATATACGTTAAAATCATATATAAATATAGATATATATAACAAATATATATACGTTAAAATCATATATATACAAAAATATGTTTCATATTTATTTTTTAAAATCTATATTATATATATTTTTGCAACATTGAAATATTTAAAATATTTATTTATATATAAAATGCAAATAAAGCTCTCAAAAAATTTTAAAATAATTTGAAGAAACAATAAAAGAAAATTACAAAAAAAAAAAAAAGTGTGGTTAGAATGCAAACAACTAATGCCAATCAACTAATAATCATGCTAATTAACATAATAAATTAATTAAGTTAATTAGCATTAAGTTAATCATCTAATTAACTTAATGCTAATTAACTTAGTAATCATGTTTTACATATAGAGGCCACAACGTAGGAACACAAAACCCTAAAGAGAACTGACAAGGGGTGAATTAGAAACATTACCATTTTGGACAAGAAAATCTACGACCATTAATTGCATACTAAAAATCACATAAATGTATAACAAACCCATCATAAGATTTGAAATGCTGAAATGTGCCACACGTGATGTGTGATTAACTCTAAAAGCGTGTTTTTTAGTTTTTTTTAAACTATAATATTTAAATGAGGTCCCGGTACGGAGGACTGGAACTATAGTTCTTACAATAATTTAATTGTGAGTAAAAAAATAATAAATGCGAATAGGTCGAGCCAGCCAGGATTCGAACAGGGAATCATCTGATCCGTAGTCAGGCGCGTTATCCGTCTTGCCACTGTCCCACGTAGGTTTGAATGTCATAGGTACATTCATTCTACATGGATTAAATTGCTCTTCATAAGTTAAAATAAAATCACTCATCCTGGCGATCCTAATCATGATGAGATAATAAACTTATCAAAATATTTAATTGTCGTCGGTCCTTGATAAGTCTACAACGTTTAAATTAAATCTGATAGCTTAAAGTAGGGCAAAAATCGAGCCCAAAGAGTCAATTCCAAACAAACAAACATACAGGTGAATCTAATAAAAGCGTATTAAAAACAAGGAAGAAATTGTTGAAAAATTCGACGATCGCATAAGCTGCAGCAACAAAATTAAAATCAATTAACCAACACAAGAATCAAATTGCTGAACGGATAAAACTGCATTTGCAGATTAAAACTAACATGCAAATTTCAATAAATATACGATGGCAGGTGTTAAAACATTTTGTAGTAAAAACTCGAAAGATATTAGTAAACCCAAAGAAAATAACTATAATTATAATATCCTGAGGATACATTTATCAAGGAATACGTACCCTCAGGATATTACGAACCATGTTATTTCTGCTCATTAGTTGACTGGACCCAAGGCAAAGACAAATCTAGCGATGTTAATACATAATTACACTAATTTTATTCAGGTTTTACGAATTTTCTACACAACATGTTTTAACACCTTGACATCGCATATTTATTTAAATTTTTTTTAGGTTCTTTTTTTTTTTTTTTTTTTTTTATCTCCCAATGCAGTTTTGGCCGTTCAACAATTCGATTCTTGTGTTTGTTAAAGGATTTTCAGTTTGATTACTGCAGCTTATGCTCACTCGTATTTTGAACAATTACTTCCTCTTTTTTCATTGCGAATGTCAAGATGTTTTTGTTATACAATTTAGGTGAAACGAACATGGGTAATAGATTCTCTTGTTCAAAATATCGCATTTCTCATTCATTTCTTCTTTTTGATCTCTCAATGCAGTTTTTGCCATTCAACAATTCGATTCTTGTGTTTGTTAAAGGATTTTCAATTTGATTACTACAGCTTATGTTCACTTCGTATTTTGAACAATTACTTCCTCTTTTTTTTCATTGCGAATGTCAAGATGTTTTTGTTATACAATTTAGGTGAAACGAACATGGGTAATAGATTCTCTTGTTCAAAATGTCGTATTTCTCATTCATTTCTTCTTTTTTGATCTCTCAATACAGTTTTTGCCATTCAACAATTCGATTCTTGTGTTTGTTAAAGGATTTTCAGTTTGATTACTGCAGCTTATGTTCACTTCGTATTTTGAACAATTACTTCCTCTTTTTTCATTGCGAATGTCAAGATGTTTTTGTTATACAATTTAGGTGAAACGAACATGGGTAATAGATTCTCTTGTTCAAAATGTCGTATTTCTCATTCATTTCTTCTTTTTTGATCTCTCAATGCAGTTTTTGCCATTCAACAATTCGATTCTTGTGTTTGTTAAAGGATTTTCAATTTGGCTACTGCAGCTAATGCCCACTTTGTATGTTGAACAATTACTTCCTCTTTTTGCATTGCAAATGTTAGGATGTTTTTGTTATACAATTTGGGTGTAGTGAATATTGGTGGTAGATTCTCTCATGCAAAATGTCATTTTTCTCATTTATTTCTTGTCAATTCTCCTTTGGTTTTTGTGCTAGTATGTTATATATATATATATGTGTGTGTATAGATATCTGGATTAATATCTATATATTTGCAGGAAAGGTTACGAGTAGCTCTCTGAAAGTATTGTACGGGGCCCTGGGGACCCTAATATCGCTTAATAAAAGATTATTTTTCGTGACTTTCATATTGTTGTCATTCATGTGCATTTTCTATTATTTGAACATTCAACATCATAAGTGCATAGCATCACTGACACCATCATTATCATCAATGGCGCAATCATCATCATCATCAGTGGGCGCAACAGCGCCATGATGGACCGTCTGCATATTGGCAGATATCAAGACAAGGGATGTTTTCTTTTACGGGGTAATGTTGTCAGCCGGACGCCCAACGCTCTAAAGTCATATTAGACCGGGACCAATGGTTTAAAGTGGATTTCGAACCACTACAAGCAATCATGGCACCGCCGGAACTCGAACCTGAAACCTGTGGCATCGAGTGCCAGAGCTATAGAACATTATAATTCAGCCTAACATAATTCATTTTCTGTCCATTCAATATAATTATTGACTTTTCTTCGTTTACAACAGCTCAAAAAACCACATATGAACTAGGAAATTTTAAAAACCTACCTAGGTTGCGGAAATACACTTTGCTAAATGACAGGAGCTCCAAAATCTCTTCCTATGGGGACTTATAATACATTTTTTGCGGAAATCATCTCCTTATGCTATCCACAGTCTGCATATGAAATTTGATTTCATTCTGTTCATTAGTTTTTTTGTAGATTCTCCAAACACGTAATGTTATTTTATGACCATCCTGTATTTAATCAAATAATGCAATTCCAATCATCCCAACCAAAACAATATAAAATTATTACAATATTATAAAAAATAATATTTTTTTCATCAATTTATTAATATATTCATTAATAAAACAGTTTGCATACAACTAAAACAAGATAATTAACAAGATTAAGACAAGACCAAAACAAGATTAATTTTAAATAAATTTAAATATTATGCAATACATTTCCTGTAAATGAAATATTTAATTTACAAGCAAAAAATAGTATTCCTGCAAGAAATAGATTGAGAACATCAAAAATTTAATAACTTTTATAAACTGAGCTATAAACTACATACATGTTTATAAATATTTATCAAAAATGCAATTTGATGCCTATCATAAAACAAAAACAGTGAAACCTCATACCAAATCTAAATTTAATTTGACGCATTCGTTTTTTTCTCTCTCGACTCAAACGATTCTTTATATGGTTCGAACTTTAAACAGCCAAACAAATTTCGATACTTTAAACACCCCGAGTAATCTTTTTATAACCAAACTACAGTAAATAGAATTTCATTTGCTGTTACATAATTCAATAGCTGCGAGAAAGAAAGTTTAGAATGTTGAACTAGCCATCAAAAAGTCGTCGGATAGTTATTTGAATATTCGCATTACATATGGAAATTGAAAGAGATAAAAGTTTCAAAGTTGATTTCATTGGTCAAGATGTTTTTTATCCGTGCTCTCATTTCCATACTGAGCTTTCTTGACGCTTAGCATGACGTACGCATGCGTCGGAAAGTGATTTGACGTCATTGATATCGGCTTCGAAAGCATCCCGAAAGAGATACAGGTTTGGCGAATTTCTGCTCATATTGGCGAAATTTAAAAATTTGAAATTTTTTCAATAAAGTTTATTCTTCATTATTCTAAATAATTATTTGTTATAAAATGATAAGAATTTCAAACAATATTCGAATCATTAAGAATATTTGCATATAATAAACAATATATATTATATTTGCATATAATAATTATTAATAATATTTGCATCGAATAATTAAGAATATTTGCAAATAATAATCAAGAATATCTAGTAAAAATTGTTTAAAAATAAATATCCTTTAAAATCTATTAAAAATAAAAATTGCTTAAGAATAAATATTGTTTAAAATCAATTTAAATAAAAAATTGTTTAAAAATAAATATTGTTTAAAATCAATTTAAATAAAAAATTGTTTAAAAATAAATATTGCTTAAAATCAATTTAAATAGAAAATTTTTTAAAAATAAATATTGTTTAAAATCAATTTAAATAAAAAATTGTTTCAAAATAAATATTGCTTAAAATCAATTTAAATAAAAGAAATTGCTTAAAAATTAACTATTGTTTAAAATCTATTTAAATAAAAAAAAAAATGCTTAATACTAAATATTGTTTAAGATCAATTTAAATAAAAATTGTATAAAAATAAATATTGTTTAAAATCAATTTAAATAAAAATTGTTTGAAATCAATTTAAAAGTAAATTCATTCAAAATAATTTTAAATTTTATTAAATAAAAGCTGTGTAGTAATAAATATTAAAGATAATTGAATTCTTTTTTTTTTATCGCAAGATTTGTTGTACTGAATAATTAAATTACAAATTATACATATTTATAAACTAATTTGTGTTGTTAGTAAATGAAAAAATATCATTCAAGTATAATTTAGAATACTAAAAAGATTTTACGTGTTTCTTTTAGAATGAAAAGTTTTGCAAATATAAAAGTTAAATATTTAATATATTTCTGTAATCTCAGAAAATATATTCTAAAAAGATCAAATCATTTGCGTGCAATAATAACGATTTGTTAAAAAGTTTTGAAAATGGATAAATAAAGTTTTAACATCATTAAAAGACAGTCGCTTAACTTTGACAAACATACACGGTAAAATGAATAAAAAGTATCAAAAAGTCCTTTTCAGTTATTGTTTTGCTTTTATGCTTTTAGTTGCTGAGCAACATAGGAATTTGCATAATTATCCATTATTCTGCCTTTAAATCGTTAAAATTATCTATAAATCATATTTTTATAACGCGTACTCAGTTTAAATTATTTAAATAATATAAAAAGTAGAGGAAAGAATTTTTATAATATTTTATTTATATCGTTCACTGTCGACATCCGATTTATTGAACAAAAAAATAAATAAATAATAAAATAATACAATTGTAATAATACAGTCACATGCGATCATGTTTTACTTAACTATCTTCTATTTTATGAGTAAATAAGCTACTTATCACCTTACTAACTATCTTCTATTTAGAAGATAGTAAGAAGAACATTACAAATTAATTTTAGCAAAAGATTTTTGGTTAAATATATACTAGAGACTCATATTCATAGCAAAGTAGAGCAAAGACTCATATTCATAGCTAGAGACTCATATTCATAGCAAAGAAGAGCAAAGACTCATATTCATAGCTAGAAACTCATATTTCATAGCAAAGAAGAGCAAAAACTCATATCCATAGCTAGAGACTCATATTCATAGCAAAGAAGAGCAAAGACGCATATTCATAGCTATAGACTCATATTCATAGCAAGAAGAGCAAAGACTCATATTCATAGCTAGTGACTCATATTCATAGCAAAGACTCATATTCATAGCTAAAGACTCATATTCGTAGCAAAGAAGAGAAAGACTCATATTCATAGCTAGAGACTCATATTCATTAAGTTTTTAAATATTCAAGCAATGTATTTCTAGATATAAAAAAACTGAAACCTTTTAATTTAATTTTAATTAAATGGAATTAATTTTTATTTTTAAATATTTAACATTTTTATGTTTCCGATCGACCTAATGTATAGATCTCATTTAGAAACACAGTTAATGAGGCAAAGAAAACTTTCCATGGTGATTGAGAAAGAGCACAATAAATCTGTCAGCCAGATATGTCTAATATTTGTTCTGAGCCCTGTCAGCCTATATGCAAATATTTGTTCTGAGCCCCTAGAACTAAGGAAGGTATGAATCACCAGATGCCATCTCAGGAATTGTTGGCTCAATATTGGTGTAATTTAGCTATACCATTGTGATGTATTTTGTTAACTTTGAAAGCTGTTTAGACAAATGACTTCCAGTCAAAAAAAAACAAACACCCGAAAAATAAAAATGAAACATTTTATAATCAATTGATAGATACTTTTTAAGATTAGTTTCTTAACAATAGAGTCTTGTTTATTAATTTAAATATTAGTTCTAATACTTGCAGATATACTAGTAAAAGTACTTGTATGTAATTTAATAGCAACATCAAAGTAAATCTATTATGGAATTTTTATATACAGTTATTAGATAAACGTTTTACGATCGTTAAGGAATAGTATCTGTTTCTCATAATGGGAGAAATCGTCTTTCGAAATGAATTTTGAAAATGTTTCATTTCCTTAAGATGAGATCTTTTCGATAATTTAGAGAACATTTAGCGTATGTAATGAAAAATCACTTGATATTTGTCAAATGAAAGGTGTAGTGCACACTTTGGACAATCAGATTGTAACTGAGTGTGGTTGGGTTGGAGATACTTGAGGCACAGGTTGGAGAACAAACAACTTTATTTACACAATCATAAACACCACAACAAACAATTAGAGACATACAATATTTACATTTAAAAACATAATTATAGATTCGTGGAAGGATTAAACTCTAAGCCAAAATGGCATGATCAGGTATGCAGGGTGCGCGAAAAATACTTTCCACTCCGGGTGAGAGTTTAGGCCAACTAATGCGCCAGGATGCGCTAAAAATATTTCCTCTCGGGATGAGAGACTATAAACTAAACATTTCTCAGCTTTTTTCTGTACGGTGAGAGTCCCATGACCTACTGCAATATTTCTTGAACTTCAAAGGGGCCGCTCTTGCCAGTGTGTAGGAGGAAGCACGGTTACAAGGTTCTTTTCTTGATAATGAATGAATGCATTTTCTGAATTTCTTAACAGCAATCATCAGTCCCTTAACATTTTAACGAAAAATTTTACTGAAAATGTATTTCTGTGTAATTTAAAATGGAATTTTAATACCTATTTCTTATAATCACTGAACTAAGCAGAATGAACTATGTGACTTTCATCGAAAAAACAAAAGATTATTGTTTAAAACAAACATGCCTACTGATAAAGAATTTCCAGTTAACTTCAAAATGTGCCAGTTAGACCACTAAAAATGAACGAGAAACAAAATCAGAAACACATAATAATTGCAGAGTTCAAAAACTTATACTGAGATATTATGCAGTGGTTGAATGCAACAACTGATTACAGAAAGACGTCAAAGAAAATTAAAGTAGAAAAGAATTCATGATTAAATTGTATTTTTAAAATAGTGCCATAATGGGCAATTACATTGTAATATAAATTTTCAGAATCTTTCCTTAAGCTAGACGAAATGGTATAGGCTGTTTGCGACAACTCCTTCATTTAATATTAATTCTTCTGACACAGAAAGTTGGTTGATTCGTTTGCATTAAGATTTTATTTTTCAAGTAAGGAAAAACCCATTGTGAGGTGAATTTGCACATCTTATTGACCTGTTAGATGAGCCTGACATATTTACTCGATCCTTTTTCTTTTGCTCAAACAAGTGGGGTGGACATAAAGAAGATGCATTGGTTGATTTTCATTTTGTAAACAACAGCTAATTTGTCTAAGATTAATAATGATATTTGTTAAAGAAAGATTTTGTGCTTATGTAGAGGTGCAGCTAAAACGAGAATGACATAGATGAATTATTTCTATGATGTCCTCATCATGGAAAGATTTATCGTATTTATTTATTTATTTATCTTATTATTTTTTATTTATCTTTTTTATTTTTTTTTTTAAGTCCAAGATTTATTAAGTAAAAGGGATGGATTGAGGAAAAGATAACTAATGTAATTGCAAATTTACTTTGTACACCAAACTGAGAATTTTCAAAACAGCATTACATTTGGAATAAACATACCTAGAACTAAATTTTAATCAAGTATGTTGTTTGATTAAAATCAATTGATTCTCAATTGATTAAATTCAGTTGGTTCTTATATATTTCCATTCTTCAGTGACGCAACAGTCCCATGACTGGTCAAGACTGTCAGTCTACTGGTAGATTTCTAGACAGGAGATGTTTTTTTTTACTGGGTAGGGTTGTTAGACCTACGCCCAACAGTCACATTAGACTGGGAATTACGGTTTAAAGTGGAATATGAACAACTACAAACATCCGTGATACCGCCGGGACTCGAACCCGAAACCTGTGGCTTTGAGCGCCATCGGATATCAGGCCCTTATATTTCTATTTTTTAAAAAACCAGGGATTCCAGACTTGTAAATCGACCCGATACAAGATCGTAAATTTTCTAAAACATCAAACGTTTTTCATATTTATTGCTTTAATTTTATTTTTTAATGTTTGAATTTATTTTATTTAAATAACTTAAATTTCCTGTTTTTATTAAAGCATTTCTCATTTCAATGATTAATGAATTTTTCAGCAATAATTTATAAAAAAAGAACCTGAATAATAGGAAATCAAAGAATATTATTTTAGGAACTTTATGGTGGGTGTTTTATGTTGTGCTAATTTATTCGTTGTTGGTATAATTTATCTAAAATCACAGCTTTAGATTTCTGTTGTAGATAATTAATTAATTTTATTTTAACAAACTAACATTGAATTTGTGCATTTTATAAGTGGTCCACTGCAGTAATTTTACTTGGCAGTGACAGCTTTTTCCCTTCAAATATGACCCAAAAGATTAAAATATCGGTCACCTTTGCTTTAAAATACAGAATGACAAGCATTTTATCATTAATTTCGTCATCTTTTGGGATGGCTGCGTAAAAGCTAATTCCTCACGTAAAAGATATCGAATTCATCTATAAAGTTCTTTTTACCTCCAAAAGGAAATGAAATTGCAATTGCTTTTGCAATTTCAATACTACTGAATTGGCTCTACTGCTGTTAACCATTTGTAAAAACACCCATAATTATATAATATGATTGTTTTATAGTTTTTAATCTTAGTATAATGATGTACTGTACAAACATCATTTAAAAATTTATATGCCTTTTTTATTAAGTGATTTATTTCTGTGAAGTAAATTGTAATCGAAGCCAAAGATGACTCGTTTGAAAAACAGTACTCTGTTTCTGTGTCTAAACCTCAGTGTCCTGCAGTGAGGGATGGACAACCCATGAGTAACTGCTCATGGATGGAGGGATAAAGGCAACTTCTGTTGTTATGAAACATCTGTAGGTAGAAGCCTGAATTGGCACCGCTTTAAGAAGGAGAAAAAGTAAATCCGCTGAAGAAGGACAGCAGTGAATTCCGGGAGGACTTTTAGGGATAACTACCCCTGTCTTTGCTAATTGTATGGGAGAAAACCCGGGAAACCAGCATCAAGCAGTCCAATTAATAGAGCAAAATGCTGAACATGACAAACGTCATCGAGTCTCCTCGTTTTTTGAAACACTGTCTACAACAAAGCCACCAGCGTATTGAACCTCAGCTCTCAGCAGCGCACTTTGCCACTGATCCCCGAGTCGGGCAAAACAATACTGAACATAGAAATATACATTAATTAGTTAACTATTTGATTATGTCTTACATACTAGAATGATTAAATCTCTAAAATAAACTGACTTTTAATAAAATTACCAACTGAGGTATTTAATTTAATTTTTGTAATTCTAATTGCATAAAAATGTTCCAGTTATAGTTAAATATTTTTTACATGTACTAGTTAACTTTTCAAATATATTTATCATTTTAATGATTAAAACTTTTGGACTGAAAAAGCATTTAAATATTTTTTTATTATAAATTGCACATGATTTATTAACTTTTTTATTTAAAACTACCGTTAAAGCAATATATTTTATACACGGAACATTTTTTTTCAAATGCGGGTGCAAGAAGTCAAAAGGTTTGACCTGCATAAATTGGCATCGCAAATCTTCTTCCACAAAACAAATAAGCTTTGTAATATTTCTGTCCAACTATAAATTTGCTGCATAAATTAAAACACTAATATATACAGTAAATATACAGTTCTACAGAAATATTAAGAATTGTATCCATCTATTCTACGATAGCATAGATATATTCTTACAATCCAAGTGATAGCATGCATATTTTTACAATCTTTTTTTAATTTATTCAGCAATTTTAAAAGCAGGATATTCTTTTTGTTCGACAGTTACATTTTGCTTAAATTGCTAAACAATCCTTTCCAACTAGTCATTTTCTAAATTACTTCTTTTCATGTTACGTGAATACAATTGCTGGCTCAGCAGTTTGCCTTAATTAAATTCGCGCACATCATTCAAAATTACTCTCATTCATTCTTCTTTCTAGGTCATCCTTTTAAGAGACGTAAATTTAAAATGTTCCAAAAAAGATTTTGCAACTTGTTTTTATAAAAAAGAAATCATTGCATGCTTAGATACTGATTATTTTCATTACGAAAATTTTAACAATACCTAAAAATTGCACCAAAAAAATTCATAAAATTTCTGTTTATTATTTGTCAATTTTTTTTTTTTCAATCAAATATCCTAGTTAGTTTTAAACTAATTCTGTGTATTAATTTTATTTTATAAAAGTTTTCAAAGAGCTAAGTAATTAACAGTTTTATAAAACGTCAATGGAGTTTTGTTAAAGCTGTAATTTGAAATTTATTACTTTGTATAGTTAAAGTATTTAAATCTATTATCTACACTCATAAACTTTTTATAACTTGTGTTTAAAAAAAATCAAAAATTCAAAAATAAGACCAAATACAAAACTAAGATTTTTTTAAGCACTTTTACTGTAATTTCTAATAAGTTTGCAGTTTTACGAATTGTTTTTTTTAAATAAATAAATAACAACAGATTATTAAATTTTGTTAAAAACTTTCTAAATATTTTTCTATTTTGGTTATTATTGTCAAACGATTTTATTATTTCAAGTTTTGAAGTAATAAAATCGTTTGAAATAACATAATCGTTTTGAAATAATGATATCGTTTGAAATAATATAATCGTTATCGTTCTGTTTTGAAATAATGAAATCGCTTGAAATAATATAATCGTTATCGTTTTCTTTTCGAAATAATTAATCATTCGTTAAAAATGGTTTATTGTTATTTATTTTTTTTTACAAACGTTTTGTTACAATTATTTAAATAAGAAACTAAATGTTCCAACATATTAATTTTTAATTTATCGAAATAAAAATTGCGCTTGGATATTTTAGGGTTTTGCATTTCATTTAAAAAAAAATCATCTATTTACAATATAAATACATTTATTAATTTTTTTTTCTTGGTCATTATTTTGTAGTTTTCAACAATCGCGTTTCCAGCTGTTCAACCTTTTTCAAAACACAACAGAAAAAAATAACAAAAATAAATAAATAAATTAGTATGTTGTGAAATAAATTATTTCAAAAAAATATTCCACTGCTAATATCTATTTTGGAAGGAATCCAAAGAGTCGACTGGGTTAATTTATCAAAAAACTTACTGTTTATTTTCCCCCTATTAATGTACTGAGTTTGCGATAAAAATTAAGTAAACTTTATGTAAATGTGTTTTTTTTGTTCATTTTTCCGATTTTATCTCACAGTTTGCCATAGCTCATAATTTCTCTTAACATAAGTATTTAAAATCAATGTTTATTAAATCTTGTTTTAAAAACGTTTATATAAAATACATTTGCATAGATGAATATATAATTTATGTAAATATATTTTATAAATATTAATTTTATTAAAATGTTTAAACTGAAGAAGTAGAATAATAATTTATATTTTCAGGCAGTTTGCCAACAAAATACAGCCTGTAACATATTCATTCATACTTATATGAATCATTTCTTCTTCTTTTTATTGAATAAAATAACAACTCCCATAAATTAATTAATACACTTTTAAAGTTGTAATCATGCAAATCATGGGATTATAGATCATTATATATATTAGAAAAATATTCAAAAATATTGTTAGCCAAATTTGTATTATTCAAATATGTTATTTGCTTGAGATGAAACATAAAGGTGGTAAAAGCTGCATTAAGAACCAAATAAGCAATTTAATCTCTGGAATATTTTGTCCTTGCTTGAGAAATTGAGGTAATTTTGTTAGTTTCGTAAATATATTTAATTAAATATTTTAAACATAGTAAACTTCCAGTATAGCACATTGGTTAATCAAAAACGAGTAAATATGTTGCATATTTGTTGTTGTTTCTTATTCAACTAGATCAACAGCAACACCTAGACCATTTCCATGAATCTGTGTTCTCATGGAAAGATGGGGAGCAGCTTCTCTTGTGAGGGAGCACCCGTAAGTAGAAGTCTGACTTTGCTTTGTGTCGCTGAAGAAGGACAGCAGTGCCTTCCGGGAGAACTTTTAAGGGAACTACCCAGCATTTTCGTACCGTATGAGAGAAAAACCCAAAAAACTCCCACCAGGTAGTCCGACTTACGAGGCAAGATGCTCAGCATCACAAAAGTCATCAAGTCCCCTCGTTTTTTGAAACAGTGTCTACAACAAAGCCGCCAGCAGATTGAATCTCAGCCCTAATGTTCACGAGCTGGCACGTTACCATTGAATCACGAGTTGGGCTGTTTTTCGTGTTAATATATATAACGTATCTTATAAAATTCATTTTCTTACATTGATAAAAACCTGTTGGAAATTCTGTACAGTAGGCTTCTCCTTTTGAACGTACGGAATGCTGTGAAATTCTTTTAAAATAACTGTTATGAACTACAAAATAAAAACTACATTCAAATCTAACTCCAGAATAACGCAAACCGTCTTTTATATTGTTTGTTATAAAAAGCTTATTCGATTAATAATAATATTCATGTACACAAATAACACATAGACACTATAATATTTATATACACAATAACACATAGACACAATAATATTCTTATACACAAATAACACATGGACACAATAATATTCATAAACACAAATATATACACAATAATATTAACATATACACAATACACACAAATATATACAAATAACATATACACATATACAATATTCATATACACAATAAAATTTTTATTTAATCACAACAGTTTGTTCTTATTATAAGAACAAACTGCTGTGATTAAATAAAATTTTTTTATTCTTCCTATTACAACCAATGGAAGGTCTTAAGGCATAAATACAATAAAAGCAAAATATGATTTACAATAATTATATTATTATTTATTTATACTAAATTTTAAAATAAATAAATCTGTGATTTGGTTTAAAACAATCTTAAAAGAAATTATAACTACTCAATATGCATAATACTTCATCATCAAATATTTGGGGTCACTGAATATGACATATCAAGTTAAAAATGTTAGGAAAATCATTACAAATATTTTTATGACTATTACTTACGCTATTTCATTATAATGGTTAATGAAAATAATTTAAAGAGTAGGTTGTTGTTTTTATTCTTTTCTTTAAAATAGTTTTCTTTTGAAATTATCATCCACGGACATGTTTAGTCTTAAAATCAACTTAAGATCTTAAATTTATTCTAATAAACTTGATACATGTTTAAAATTACACAATGGAGGTACAAATAATGTTATTACAGAGTATTTATATGATAATATCATATAATTGTAACAATTATTTATCAAATATTATGTAATTTATATTAAAAATGATTTAAAGTATCATCTTAATCGAAAAGAACATAAAATTAAAAATATTCATGAATATTAAATGATTAATAAATCATACATTTTTTATTATCACTAATAATTAGCTTCTAATATATCACTTATGTATAATTTAAAAGAATTGGAATTTTTTATAATAAGCCCTTCATATAAATCTTTCTAATTTTACAAAATAAAGATGTATATTCTTTGATACTAAACGTATAATTTATATACTCTTTTAAATATAAATCAAGTGTATAAAGTTATCAAAGACTGTTTTGATAAAGTTATCAAAAAAGGATACTTTTTGTGAATTATTGCCGTAATAATAAATTAAGAAAAGTGCAGATATATTTTACAATAGGCGAGATTTTATCAACATTCTAAATTTTTTTTGTCATGTGTTTCCTTAGTTTTCGTATTTAAAGTTAACGAAAGAAAATCGGTAGTAACACTTGATAACAACCGAGAAATTATGAGCAGGTGTTTTTAATTTGCAATTTAAATGCTGTTCTTGTCTTCTATTTGAATAACATGATCGTACATCGCGATCCGTCATAGATAAAGATGATAGCATTTGAATTATAAAAAACAACATTTCTTTTAAATGCAATTTTTTTGTCATTAATTTATGCTTGTTAGATGGTATAAAATTCGCAGATTTTAAATCTGAAGAAACATTGAAAATTATTGAATGAAATTGTATAAAGTTTATCATTTATTTTGTTCAAATCAACAGATAATTTGATTTTTTTGATTTTGACATTTTTAGCTAATAATAGCGTGCTAGTGGTATTTTTGTAATAATTTTCTGGCGAATTAATAAAGTGAATAAGTGTTACAAATTTAGAATTCCGTAAATGTCTATAAATGTTCAGTTTGAGAAAAATCCGAATTAAAACTAAGCAAAATAAAGAAAACTACAGTGATTATTCTTTTTCTTCTAATTTATTTTTCTAATTTTTTAATGAAAATTGATTACTTTCTACATTTGAATTAAAATAATAACTGTAATTTAAGAATCAACATCTAAATTATTGTAATCAATATTAAAATATCAACATTATTGTTATCAACATTAAAATAGGAAGAATAATCCCTTTACGCATTTAAATGTAAGTTAATAATCATTTTACACATTAAGTGGAGTTCAGTAAAAAAGTAATGTACTTTCTAAATTAGAAAAAGCACAAAAGTATTTCATAATTATTTTATGAGCAGGAATAAATTTAAAAAAATGCATATAATTAAAATAGTACTTTTAAAATAGTACTTATCAAAGAATAGTAATTCCTAAATAAATCAGAATATATATCGGCAAGAACGTTATTATTAATCGTTGTGATTCCAAATATCCGATTTATATCTGATAATAGATTTTGATTAATTGTAAGCTGATATCGATATTGATTTAATTTTGAATAACCTTTTTGTAATATAAAAATTAGAATTTTTTTATACAGTATACTGTATCAAATTCTCTGATCACTAAATATCAATTTCAAATAAAACTTTTTATTCTTTAAATTATAAGGAACAAGCCAACAGAAACCTAAAAAAAAAAAATTAAATTAAAGGAATTAATTAAAAAAATTAAAGGAATTAATATTTTTTTTTCTTTTGCCACGATTATTTGATTTATCAATAAATTGTGTTTAATATTAGATAAATATTGTTACATCAAAATAATATATTAATAGCTATCATAAAATCACAATAGGTTAAAACTCACCTACGAACATAAATTAATCATAATTGTTATAAATTGATTTTTGCCACTGACAATCTGGAAAAAAAAAATGTAAAAAATAGTTTGGTTCTTATTTATGTAGTAATGATGGATATCTTTTCAAAGTTTCAAAAAAAAAAAATTCTTATTTTCAAACTTCTTCGAATACTTTTTATTCGAATCACAATTTTAAAAGAGCAAACCCATTTGCAGCGGATTTATTTACCATTATTATTTTTTTTAATTTAAAATTTCAGCTAAGTGAGTCATTTACTGGTACTTTTCTTTTACTTCACTTCAATTCTACTCATTTTATTCGTTTTTTTATATAGTATTTTCTTCGACCCAAATTCGGTATCTTTTCTTTCCGCAAAAAAAGATCGTCTGCTTTTTTTTCTCTTATTTGTTTTCTTCTTCTCGCACTTTTTTGGCGCGGTTATAACGAGTTCGTTGGCGACGGAACGTTGGCGCGGTAGGTAACCCTTCGAATTATTACAAGATCGTGTTTTGAGGTGGCACTGGCTCCAACGTAACTGGAAGAGTTGGCAACACGTTACAGTGGCCTGCAGCCTCAGGGTGTATGGCAGCGCCTACCTATCTCACAGAACACTCACATAACCACATAATCAGAACTTCTATTCTATCCACCACAACTTCTTTCACTTCAAATCGGGTTTTATATTAGCCAAAAAAAAATCTGCCTTCTTTTTTTCTTCTCAAACTAACTGTTCTTTATTTAAAAAATAAAAGTTCGAACATTCTTATTCGCATATATAAACTCAACATAATTGTGATTCGCGAATTTAAACAAGATGATACAATTAAAACTGTCAGCTATTAAGAGAAAAAGTCGAATGTTTTGGTTATTGTTTTGCAGACGACTTTGTAGAATGAAGAATGCACGTGGTGTGTGCTCGGCGGTGTTCCGATTTCAGCGGCGGTTCGGCAGAAAATCGTCTGCTTTTTCGGAGTTCCTTTTAAGTTTCTTCCAGACATACTTTGTTTAACAGTGACTGAACGTTGAATATTGAGAACTGATCACGTTTTTCGTGTTGTGAATGCTTTTTTTTTTTTTTTTTTTTTTTTTAGAAAAAAAAGTTTATTCTTTATCTGTACGTGTACCGTATTTTGAACATGAATGAAGATTTGAGGTATGTTTTTTATTTACTCGCTCAGTAGAATAATGACATGTGAAAGTTTTAGAAAGAAGGATTTTAAAAGAGTGAATATTAAGATTTAAAGAATGAAGGGTGGAAGGATTTTTATGGGTGTGTAAAAATTGTTAATAGCATTTATATCAAGAGTTGTTTAACTATTGTTAAGAATTTATTGCTTCTAACAATTTATCCATTTTTGAATTGATGTGATAATGAAAGAGTGTGATAAAAGTTTGTAAAGAAGAGAATTTAAAAAAAAAGAAGGAATATTTAACGTTAAAAAGTTTAAAAATATTAAACATTTTAATATATATAGAATATAAGTCTTTCTTCATCTAAAAACAATGCTATTTACCTATGAAAGTAGTTATTTTGCTACATATAAATAAACATAATGTGCTATTTATAAATGAAAATTATCGAAGATATCGTCTAATTACGTTACGTAGATAAAAGTATTCTATGAAGTAAATAAAAGTATTTTAGCTTAACATTTTATGGTAAAATACTTACTGTTGAGAATTATGTAACAACTGTTCATCAAAATAATAATAATTAGTTTTTCAATGAACATAATGAATCTTTTAATTGTTACGTGAAAATTAAAACTTGAAGAATTGCAAGATGAATCTCAGTAAAATAAAAAACAATAACTTCAGAAAAGTAATAGTGAAACTTAACTGCTTTCAAGCAAAATTATGCTAAAACATTGTTGTCCAAACTCATACGAAGTGAAAACTTCATCGAACTTCGTTTCTCTCTTCACTGGAAGTCATGTCGACATCTTGAACCTTGTCTTCGATTCTCCAGAATCATTCTGCAATGACGAAGCCAACTCTGTGCCGGCGTGTAAATTTCAGAGCACAGTGTCCAAGAATTTCTTCGCTCTTTTTGCAGTTTTTTTTACATTTTGCTACTTATCTGTTGCAATGTGCCTGAGTTAAGCTCTGATGCATTGTCTTCTCCCTCGTATGATCAAGTACCTTGCTCTGTGTTCTGTGACTGTCTAGGACCAGAGTTTGCTGTGCAAGCAGACTGTTCTAATAGATCGCTGACTGTAGTACCAAATGATTTGAATCATGCAACAGTAAAACTGTAAGTACTCACTTATTGACATATTTTTAATTATATATATTTCAATTTAGAATCATAGAAAATAAATGATATTTATAGTGTTTGCGCATTTTGAGATATTGTAGAATGATTTTTTTTCGAATTTAATAATAAAATTAGTAAAAAAATTCAGGAATAATAAGTAAATTTATAGAAATTATTTTATAAAATTTGTTTTTAAATGAGCAAATAGAAAAATAGAAATAGGAATAAACGTTCAATTATTTGCTCTTTATGAATAAGAATTAATGCAAAATCTATAAAAATATGATTATTTTGAAAAATATTTATTTTTAAAATTTTTGTTTCAAAGGATTTTTTGAAATTACTAAAAATAATTTAAGATGTTAAATTTTAAAGCACATTATTCAATAAAATTAATTTTTAAGTGATTTCATATTTTGCTGCGTTGCATAACCATAAATAACAACATTAAGAATATGATTTTCAAATATTTCAAAAATATTAGTTTTCCATCAACTAAATTATAGAATTGCTTTAATAATTCTATTGTAAATTAAGTATTATACATGAGTTGATAATTTATTTTAAATCCAAGTAAGATTTAAAATAAATTATTAAGTAGTATAAATAATAATTAAGTAGTTTTGATTTGTTATGCATAAAAAAATAAAATTGTATAAATAAATTGTTAAATGATTTCAATTTAAATTCTGTACATGACAAATATTGCGACGTCGTTAGTCAAATTTCTAATTTTTGTGTCTCAAATTTTTGCTTACGTCACATTTTGAATATTCTCTACAAATTAAATTGTATTATTAAATAATATTCAAAAAATTATTTTTTATAATTCTGTTTGAGATTAGGCAAAATTAAAAATTTTATAATAGTTTATGTAGTTTACAACTTGTAAGATATTAATTTCTATTTGCAAACTGAGAAAATATATGCTGTATATTCTAAAAGAGAAATTGCTTCTAAAATATTTTGAATAAAATAAAATTACTTTACATTCAAATTATTTAAAAATACTAACCAAATTTTAAATCATAATTACATTTGTATTTAAAATTTATTTTTTTTATTAAAAAGCTTTTTTAATCTATATCTTTTGTTAGCATTATTTTATACAAAGTAATTTTCGATGAATTTAAAAATTTACAAATAAAACATACAATTTTAAATACTTATTTGTATAAGTTTGGGAAATATTTTAATCTCTTTTATGAAAAATTTTAAACGAAAATATTTTTTATCTTTGTTTTGTTTTATTTTTAAAAGCATATATGAAGTTTTACAAAAATATTCATATTAAGTAAAGTTTAATTGTAAAAAATAAATGCTTAACTTCTAATTCCATAAAAGTTTTGATATGATATTTATTTTATTGATTATATAAAATTTTAACTTAAAATTGTGCATTTAATTTTTTTTTTTGTTTATGTATTATATAAAGTTGAATAATATCAAAATTAATTTTATTTAAAAAAATTAGACGGCTTGATTAATTAACAAGAAATGGAATATCATGAAAATTATAAGAGAAAATTCATTTTTCCCACATAAATAATAAAATTTTTTGCGAAGATTAGAAGCTACTACATTATTGGAGCATAAAAATAAAATAAAACTCTTTTTATACACATCAATTTGTCTACAAAACATTTAAGTATTTTCGTAAGATGTTATTCAAACTTAATCTTCAAACTATTGAAATAATAATAACATTTTGTACTCCTTACATGGGGTTTGATAACGATATTTATTTTTCTGTGAAAGCATTTTTCTGTAATTTTTTTTATAAAATATACTTTTTAAACATTTTATATTACTTTTACGTAAATATTTTTTCAACGTGACGCTTTTATTTTAAACGACATATTTTAGATTCGCAAATACAATTTACTTCGTCATTATTCCTAATTGAGAAATAAATACGCAAATTCATTCATATTTATTTTTTATTCTAATTAATTCCAATGAACATAGATTACAAATATAAATATATATATATGAATACATAAGCACATAATTCATTTAAATGGGAAAAATGTTATTTACTTACAGCTTTATAATTTATCTTAACAGAAGCATAAATTAAATTTAGAAATTATATTGTTGATTTTTTGAAATAAATTTATCATTGTTAAATCTACAAAATATACTTCATTTCCCAGTAAACACGCTTGAAACACATAATACAATATTTGATGATGTTTCTTGTTTAATTGAGGATCCATTTTAATTGAGAAAATGCTTACAGAAATGGTCAAAAAACATTAAAAGAATTGCGGGTTACAAAAATCGTACAAAAATATTTAAAGAATTGCGTGGTACAAATATCGTTCAAAAAAATTTAAAGAATTGTAGATTGCAAAAATCGTTCAAAAAAATATTTAAAGAATTGCGAGTTACAAAAATTCGTTCAAAAACATTTAAAGAATTGTAGGTACAAAAATCATTCAAAAACATTTTAAGAATTGCAGGTTATAAAAATCGTTCAAAAACTTTTAAAGAATTGCGGGTTACAAAAATCGTTCAAAAACCATTTAAAGAACTGCGGGTTACAAAATCGTTCAAAAACCATTTAAAGAACTGTAGGTACAAAAATCATTCAAAAACATTTTAAGAATTGCAGGTTATAAAAATCGTTCAAAAACTTTTAAAGAATTGCGGGTTACAAAATTCGTTCAAAAACATTTAAAGAATTGTAGGTACAAAAATCATTCAAAAACATTTTAAGAATTGCAGGTTATAAAAATCATTCAAAAACTTTTAAAGAATTGCGGGTTACAAAAATTAGTTCAAAAACATTTAAAGAATTGTAGGTACAAAAATCATTCAAAAACATTTTAAGAATTGCGGGTTACAAAAAATCGTTCAAAAACCATTTAAAGAATTATGGGTACAAAAATCGTTCAAAAACATTGTTTGAATTGTGCGTAGTTACGTTGTGTTACGTTTGTTTTATTATAATATGATAAATTACTATTTATTCTGATATTAATTTAAACATAACATTTAATAATTTTTATCCCAATATTTAATACTAATTTAAAGTACAAAAGTATTTCATTTTTAAACACTGAAGTGGCTATGGAAATGGTGAATTTAGTCATTCTAGTATATCCATTATAATTTTCACACTTTATAAATAAATCTTACACGACAATGACATTTAGTTATCGTGTGAAAAACAGTAGTTCTTTTATTTCTTTTGAAGCTATACAATAGAATAAAAAGTTGCATCCTTGAATTTTTATGGAAGATGGGAGTTTATTGTCAAAATGGTCACGTTTCATTTTGTGAATGAGGAATTCTTTAAAGGAAGCCATTTATGTTATAGCTGTATGAATGTCTGCACAAGATCTTTATGTGTGGTACTAAATATAAAGAAGGTAGACATCCAGTATATGGAGAAATATTTTTTTTTTATTCCGACATACATCCGAAATTTCAAAAGGCTTCGTATGTTCTTTAGATATTATTCTGTTTTTTTCTTCATTTTATCATTCGGTTTTCTGTCTGTAATTGAACACTGGATAAAAGTATCTTTGAGAAATATAATTCACCAACTTTTCTCATGAATTATTAATTTCACATGAAGTCATAGTATAACTTTCAGTGTTAAAGGCAAGCGAAAAAGATTGATTTAAAAAACAATTTGCAGTAAAAATAAAATTTTGATTGGCAAAATAACAAATGCTATAATGTAGAGTGAATTTTGGAATAAATTGGCAGCGTTTAGATCATATCTTGTTGTCTTTCGAAAATACTCGCAAAAAACTTTAATATACTTTGTTAATCATAAGCATTTTTTAAAATTTTAATCAATTTTGTTTTAAAATTCAAAGCTAATTAATTAAACTTTAAAATACTAATTTATATCCATAAATAAAATTTTTTTTTTCCTATTTTTAAAAAAGGGAATGATCTAACCATTTTACCTAATTTACATAAATATTGCTAAAGATTAAATTTCCCTTTTTAAATTCAACAAAAGATTTTAAATAAGTTGTTAAATGTAATTGTTGATGGCGGAAACTTTTATTATGCCCCATATTATACAAGAAAAATTATTTCTTACTTATATTCCTTATCATGATTTTGTCAACCCAGAAAAATTAATTTATAAGCAAATAAACCGAATAATTAATTTAAAAATTTAAATTTATATAAAAACCTTTTTTTCTCTGTCTTTCGTAAGATTTAAGTTGTAATTTATTTTCAAATTAATGTTCGAAATAAGGAGATAAAGCGAGATTTTGATTTTTAATTTAATATGTTATCGTAAAACTCTCACCAAATTTCTCAAATTCACATTTTTTTGACAAATATTTTGATTTTTAGTCATTCTTAAGGTTTAAGTTGTAATTTATTTTCAAATTAATGTTCTAAATATTTATTTTATAACAAATTAATGACAGTCATCAGATCGTTAATTATATTATTAATTTGCACTTGATGTAAAATGTGTAAGCGGAGAGCTTCGTTTAAAAATTAAATTAAGATTTTAATTTTTAATTTAATATATTATCTTAAAACTCTCACCACACTTCTCATATTTTCAAAAATAGATTTTAGTGTTTAGTGATTTGTTTTATTTTTATTGCATACAATATGGTATTGTAAATACAATATTGTACAATATTAATAACAGAATATTACAATACAAAAATATTATATTCAGTATATATATCTTTCAATATCCTATTGAAAATTTTTTAATTCAGCAAACTTTATATTTCACGACAAAAATTACAACAGTATAAAAGAAAATTTCCCCAAGAATATTATTTATAGAAAAAATGATGTGTTGGGTAACATAATGGATTTAACTACTCTTTACCATTAATTCTTCATTTCATATGGAATATGTTTTATTCAAAAAATGGAAACTAATATATATATTATATATATTTTCATATTCTATATCATTCACATATAATATTAATATGAAAAAATATAATTTAATGTTCAGTCGAAGTGTGAACATTTTAATATAATGCAAAACCTGTTCATTTCTATGGAAATGATTAGAAACATTATGTATGCTGATATTTTACGATGGAATGCTCATTTTACTATAAAATTAATTGTAGATTAAAGAACATTCTAACAATGAATTTAAAATAATCTGTGCATTTTTATTAAAAATTCAATAAATAAATAAATGTTTTAAGTAAAGCTAGTAACGTATTTTATGTATTTTTGCTACTATTAAAGACAGGAATCGTAAACTAAATTTCAAAAACTCTTGAACTACCAAAATGCATTAATTTCAATACGAAAAATATTAAATCCTGAAAAATATTTCTGATTTATTGTATTAAAAATATAAAACATAAATATTTAGAGAATAAAATTTTTCTAAAAAGTCACTAATTATTATTATAATAGCTATAAACATTTTCTAGATTTTTAAAAAAATTATTTCTTTTAATAACTATATATGTGTTATATTAATTACCTTTATGTTTGCATTTATGAGTTTAGAGTTAACATGGTTGTATAATTTTTATGAAATGTTTTAGCTAATTTTAATTAACAAACTGTAAAATTAATTTTATTTCCTAAAAATATTACTAATTATTATTGTAATTACCATAAACATTTTCAATAATCTAAAAATTTCTTTTAATAACTAAATAACTACATACGTTTTACATTAATTACTTTTATGTAGCAAATTATAAATAAGTATTTAACAATCATTATTTTGAAAAATATTGGAGGTAAATAATCATTCGATATAATACATATTAATCCTTTTTAACTCTTATTATTAAAACCATAATCATAATTTTTTTTATATTTAAAACTGGATCTGGAATAACTTGGGCTTTTGAACTAGATGAGGCTTGAAAACGAAGGGTGGACATGATAAATTTTGTAGTTGGTAGGTCCTTTCCATTAGGTTCGAAGAGCAGGGTTAAATTCCATCTGATGTCATCCTTGAGGATTTTCGTTCAAACTATGTTAATGTGGGTGCAGTATAGGCAGTCCCGTAAGTGCGTCTTGAATAACGCTCTATCTACTGCATATGAGCAGTTATAGTAGTGAATGACTTTCAAATGTCCGGCAGTTCAGGTGAAAATGTCAGATGCTTGAGAACTGGATGACCAGCATCAGCATAATAGAAATATTAATATGAAGATATATTAATATGATATATGATGATAAATGATGATAGATGAGGATATATGATGATAGAAGATATAATATTAATGTGATGATTTTTTTTAACTAGAGGAAAATTTTTCATGCGCATATCAGATAAAAATTTTATTGTTTTAGTTTTATATTATTAATGTGGGATCCATAATATATGTGACTATTAATGAAAAACAATTCTTTATATACTTTTATTTTCTTAATTTAAATTGCTGTAGTTTCTTAAAGTTTTTTTACAAAATGTACTACTTTATTCAAAAGATTGGCAAATCCCAACTTAAAAAGTCTCTGTAACTGATAGGTGGAATTAAAAATTCTGCGAAAAAAACTGGCGTAAGCAGTTCTGAAATTATGCACATACCGATATAATTACGGGTGGATCTGAAGTTTTTGTTACATAAATGCAGGTTTATTTGTTAATGCCGAATATCTTATGATTATATGTATGCATTTTTAACACAGTTTTATGCTTTTTATGACAATTACTCTGAATCTTTCTTGCAAGAAAACGAAGATTTAAGAAAAAAAAAAAAAGAAAGAGTAAATATAAGAAAAAAATAAATAGTTGCGTTTACTAAATTTATATTATTTTAATACAAGATAACTGTTTTCTTTAATTTTTTTTAATACATTTAGAATGTATGAATCAATTTAAAATGAATTTGTATCATATTACGCTGATCATTATTGTAATCTCTTATAAATGGAAGAATTGCCAAAATAATTCAAAAAAATTTATAAATTAAAATAGTATTATGTAAGTATAAGTTAAAATAGTATTAATAAAAACATATTTATCAATGCAAATATACAAAGAAAATACAAATATTTTTCTTTTTATTCATATTCTGGAAACGTTTTGTACTAATTTTTAAATTAAACTATTAATTTTAACTATTAATTAATTAATTATTATTTTTTCAAACTAGAGCCAAAAATAGAATTTTAATGTAAAAAGTCTGTTTCTCATAAAAAAAAGTTTAATTGATGTTTTTTTAGTAAAGGGGCAATAATGAAAAAGTATTTCGAAATATTAAAATCTTTTAATATTTATATAAATTGTTGTTTTATAATATATTTGTTATTTTGAGCAGAATGTATAATAATACAAAACATATTTAAATAATATCATTTTTACTGTTATAAATTGAATTCATGTAATTACTAAAAAAAGTTTTAATAGTTTTTGGGTCATGTTAGACAAATCTTATGTCAAATATAATGCAAATTTTGTAATAACTGAAATAATTTTTAATTAATAAATATCCGATTAATTAAATTATCTCCATGAAGGTTATTCAAAAGAATGAAATGCTTATTTCTTAATATTTATGTATTCTGTAGACTTAACTTAATAAATAAAATTTAATGAGCAAAGAAATTATAAAAAACTTTAACTTATTTAATAACTTAATTTTTCTTTAACATTCTGAAACTTTTTATTATATAAATACATTTCATATAAATTTTTTTTCAATATTCATTAATAGTATGTGAAATAAATATATTCGTCAGAGAAATTTTATATTTTTAGCAAATTTGGTCAGAATTTCTTTCCATACTTTAAACTTCATGAAATATCAACGACAAATGCAAAATCGTATGAAATTGTTTTTAACATATTGTAATTTCAACTGTTTTAACTTAAAAAATCACAAAAGGTACCCAAAAATGCTTTTAATTTCTGTCTAAATTCATTTTAAAAATAAGGTTAAAGGCATCGTAAATTATTATCTAATGTTTAGAGTATAAAGTGCAGCAAATATCACAAGATAATTCAATTATTTAGATTACAAAATCAAAATACAAAATACTATTTACTTACATATATACAAAATAGCATATACAAAATATATACTTACAAAAATTAAAATACAATAAAAATACGTACATAAATATACAAAAGTAATACTTACATAATATATACAAAAACATAAAAAATATATATACTACATATACAAAATATATAACATAAATTAAAATACAATAAACATACAAGTACAAAATACAAAAACATACATATACAAAATATATACTTACATAATATATACAAAAAATACTTACATAAAAATGCATTCTTTTACATAATATATACAAAATACTTACATACTTTCTTTTAACACCTTCGAATACGATGATATATTTTAAATCCTTTTACTTTCGAGAAAAGAAATAAAGACAACAGAAAAAATATCGTCTGTTTCAAATTGTAATTGCATTATTTAGAACTGATAAAATATAATAAATCAAAATAATATTTAAATTAATTAATTATACATAAATTAAAATACATACTTACATAATACACACAAAATACACGCTTAAAAATACATTCTTTTAACACAAATACTCATCTCCTTCAAATGCAATTATATATTTTAAATCCTTTTATTTTTCGAGAAAATAAATAAAAACAAAAAGAAAAAAATATCGTCTGTTTCAAATGGTAACTGCATTATTTAGAACTTATAAATAATGATAAATTAATTAATTATACATAAATTAAAATACATACAAAATACATGCTTAAAAATACATTCTTTTAACATGTAGACTCCTCTTCTTCGAATGCAATTATATATTTTAAATCCTTTTATTCTCGAGAAAAGAAATAGAAACAAAAGAAAAAATATCGTCTGTTTCAAATTGTAACTGCATTATTTAGAACTGATAAACAATAAACAAAACTTATTTTATCAAAGGAAAATCCCTTTTAATAAACCTGGAGGAAGAAACCGATTTAATAAAGCAATTCCAATTTAAATTTACCAAGTTTTCGTTACAATGCATAAATAACAATACATTCTTCTTAACAAACTTTATCTGCCTTTATTGAACAAGAGGGAAAAAAAAAAACGAAAAATCCCTTTCCACTAAAACAAAAAATAGAAGCAAGGGAAGAAATTAATGGGAATATATACCTTTACTTAAATTTCATTCAAACTCAAACTCTTTTCTCAGCTGTCGTAACTTTCTCCTTTCCTTTCCACGAAAACCATTGCTTTTTTTTTTTCTTTCGTTTTGTTTTATACCTTCGAGCGCTTTTTATGCAAGCTACCTCGGAGAAAAATTACAGTAATCACCATTAAAAGGGCAGAAAAAATATCTATTACCCCCTTCTTTGTCGTAGCTCGGTAATTATTAGAATAAGATCAATCAGGCTAAGTGAACGACAGTTTTTTTTTTTTCTTTCCCATCGTTCTTCAAGGCTCTGGGAAAATTTTACAATGACTTTTAAGTATAATGCTTAACCTATTTACCCCGATGAATCTATTTGACTTTTAATGTTGGATGGATATGGAGATGTAAGAGTTACTTGCAGTTTTTTTAATGGTAATTTTTCAAGAGTTTTTTTTTTTTTTAGTTTTTTAAGTCACATTTCAAATTCACTAAGGAAGCAAGTTCATGTAGGTCATGTTGCATTAAAAGGAAAAAAAGTTAGAGAGTTACCTGAAGTTTGAGAGTCTTGAGTCTGATAGTATTATTTTATAAATACTCTTATCATGTGAAAAATAACGGAATAATTCAAAAGAACTTTTTTCAACTGCTTTTCTGAAAGCAAATGGTCATAAAAAATATATTTAAGTGTGCATGTATGTATCAATAAATTATAAATTATTTATATATATATATATACGGGCCTGATGGCCAAGTAGCTAGTGCTCTGGCGCTCTGTGTTATAAGTTTCAAATTCAACTAATGGCAGTACGATGGATGTTTGTAGTGGTTTGAAATCTGCTTTAAACTGTAGGTTTCAGTCTAATATATTGTAGAGCGTTGAACGTAGGGTTGTTATAACCCTACCTTGTAAAAAAAGAAAAGATCTCATGTTTCGAAATCTGCCAATAAGTAGATGGCCTTGGACCACCAAGTGGCTGTTGCACCAATGAAGATATATCAAAATTAATATGGAATATCAATGCTATGAGATTGTAGAACTTTAATAAGTAATACTCTGGTATCTAAAACACAAAAATAAATTCTCTTCAAATTTGTGGCTGTGTAATTCTAAAGAATTAAATTTCTCAAAATTTGTATTGGGCATTATCCTTCATTAAGGATTTAATTAAAAGAAAAATAGTTCTAATTATGATAGTATTATAAAAAGGACCTTCTCGTATTTCTACACGTCTTCTGTTTATTATAGCTTTCAATACATATGTTTATTTGTGTATTTGAAGGGGAGTGAAGGGGTAAGGGAATTTTAAATTAGTATTTGCGTTAATTATTAAGTGAGGTCTTTTTGAATGAAATATTATTAAAATTTTATTCAGAATTCATATAAGTAAAAGGTTAGGTTAAATACATTCAGTAATGGTTTTGATTTAAAATGCTGGATATATATATATATATGTGTGTATTAAAACTGTAGATAATCAATATTGTTGCAGAACTTAAAGTAATACTCTGGTATATAAAACACAAAAATAAATTATCATCAAGTTTGTGGTAGTATAATTCTAAAGGATTAAATTTGTATTGTACATTGTTCTTTTTAAGGATTTAATTAAAAGAAAAGTAGTTCGAATTATAACAGCATTCCAAAACTGTTTCCATCTTGTATTTCAACGCGCCATCTGTTTTTTATAGCTGTTTTTATATTTAAGGAGAATGGGGATTAGAAGGGTAATCGAATTTTAAATAAAAATTTTGTGTAAGGAAGGTTTTTTTTTGAATGAAATATAATTAAAATTTTATTCAGAACTTTTTGAAGTAAAATATGAGTTTGAATACAATCAGTAATGATTTTAAATGCTGGATATATATATATATATATCAAAATTAATATAGAACATCAATGTTATGTGATTGCGGAACTTTAAGTAATACTCTGGTATCGGAAACACAAAAATAAATTATCTTTAATTTTGGGGTAGTATAATTCTAAAAAATTAAATTTCTCAAAATTTGCATTGTGCATTGTTCTTTAATAAGGATTTAATTGAAAAAAATAGTTCTAATTATGACTGAATTCCAAAACTCTTTTCTTTTTGTATTTAAATATGCCATCTGTTTTTTATTGCGTATTTGAGGGGAGATTAGAAGGATAATGGAATTTTAAATTAATATTTTGTGTAAGTAAGGCTTTTTTTTTGAATGAAATATTATTAAATTCTACTCAGAACTTTTAATAGTAGAAGGGAAGTTGAACACATTTAATAATAATTTTAAAAGGTGGATATATATATCCACCTAGAATTTTATTGAACTCGACTATTTTTAGCAGCATATTAATTTAGATAATATAAGATGGAATTAAAAAAAAATTTTTTAATGATGAGTGATTTTAGAATACAAACAGAGTATATTTAACATAATATGCCTTATATAGCAGCATTATATTCCTTTTTATTAGTACATATTTTACATATTAACACCATTCCTTATTTCTATATCCTTTTAAAGTTTTTTTAGAATAAAATTTTAAACAATTATGTGAGAACACAAATCAAGAAAACATGCATTCAGTCATCCTTTTTTGAAAGAAGATTACAAAATGCAGTGCCCTTTACCAAAATCATTTAATCTTAATTACATATTCTTATCCGGTTCGATGATATATTAATAAATTAAAGTTTAGAATGATGTCTAAATTTTAAATATATAAAAAATATTCAGTACATTTAAATTTTTTTTACATTTTAATTAGTGTTAATTTTTTATTGTGTTCCTAAATCTAAACATCCATGCAATTTCTGTTTATCTTGTTTATCTGATAAGATATTTTCAGGCAATTAATATTCTTTCCTGAATTATAAATGAATTACAAGATAAATTTAGTTGTCACGACAAGTATTTTATTCAAAATACACTACACTCATTAAAACATTTTTTTTATAAAAAAAAATCTTTCTTTTGAGTCAAAATAAATACGTTTGAAATTCAGATTAATTCGATAGCAGAGATTGAATAAATCGTTCCTTCTTACATGCATGCTATTAGAGCTTTAAATTAATTACAGCCTCCGTGATGTTTACTATTTATCCTCAGTATCGCCTGAATTAATGTGACACGAACAAATATGTTATCGCTTTTAGAATATTTCAAGCGATGTATCGTATTTTTAAATCAGATTTAGTTAATTAAATTGAATGTCATTGTCTCCAAAACAAGGAATAAAAAATATCAGAAGGGTGTTGTTGTTTTTTTTACATCGTTAATGTGAATAACAAAATCTATTACTTAAGTTAATTAAGCTGATTCCTTTAGTTAGTTAAAATAGTTAACGCATGTGAAATAATTAATGTAGGAAAAGATAAGCAATTTAATTATGTTGCTCGATTTTCGTTAAAACAAACCAAAAAAAAAAAATTTCACACAAAAAAATAATTTTGGATTAGTCTTTACTTATAACCATTATAACTTTTTGATTAAGGATTTTTTTAAACGTTATTGTAGTGAGTTTTATAATAAGTTGCTCGTATTTCGTTAAAGCAAAAAATTTCGCACAAAAAAAATTTTAAATTTTGTTTAGTCTTTATTTATAACCATTGTAACTTAAGAGAGTTTTTAAAAGAGTTAAGAGAGTTTTTAGAGTTAAGAGAGTTTTTTTTTATTAAATACTGACCTTCTGGTTTTATATAAAAGTTCATTATATGATGAGTATATTGTATAATCTGTGGTAGCAGTAGTTAAAATGCAAACTGCTAATCTATTGGTTCTTCATTGTATATTTAGAATGAATGTATTATTAGTATTGTATATTTAGAATGAATGTATTATTAACATTGTATATTTAGAAGGAATGTATTATTAGTATTGTATATTTAGAATGAATGTATTATTAGCATTGTATATTTAGAAAGAATGTATTATTAGTACTGTATATTTAGAATGAATGTATTATTAGCATTGTATATTTAGAAGGAATGTATTTTTAGCACTTTATATTTAGAATGTATATATATTATTATTATTTTTCAGTAAAATACAATTGATCATTTAAAAAAAAAAGATTCTTAATTGTTATATACCTATTTTTACTAATCTTAACTATGTATTACTTTAGAATATTTCGGACGTTGTAACGTATATTTAAACCGATTTATTTAATTAAATTGAATGTCATTGTCTCAAAAAAAAGGAATAAAAAATATCAGTAGGTTGTTGTTGTTTTTTTACATCGCTAATGTGAATACCAAAATCTATTACTTAAGTTAATTACGCTGGTTCTTTTAAAACATTGTTAGTTAGTTAAACTAGTTAACGCATGTGAAATAATTAATGCAGAAAAAGATAATCAATTTAATTAAGTTGCTCGTATTTCGTTAAAATAAAAAAAAAAAAAAAATTTGGATTAGTCTTTATTTATAACCATTGTAACTTTTTGGTTAGAGAAATTTTGTTTTTTAGTAAGTTTGATATTAAATACTAACTAATTTTCTGTGTTTATACAAAAGTTGATCATACAATGAATTTTTAATCTGTGGTAGCAGTATTTAAAATACAAATTGCTAATCTATTGGTTCTTCATTGTATATTTAGAATGAATGTATTGTTAGCACTGTATATTTAGAATGAATGTATTATTAGTATTGTATATTTAGAAGAATGTATTATTAGTATTGTATATTTAGAATGAATGTATTATTAGTAACACTTTATTTAGAATGAATGCATTATTATATTAAAAATACAATATTTAGATATTAACACTTTTTTTACTATTATAATGACTTTATTTTACTATTAACACTTTATTTAAAATACAATTGACCATTTTAGAAAAAAAATTTAAATTATTACATACCTATTTTTTACTAATTTTAACTACGTATCGCTTTAGAATATTTTGGACGTTGTAACGTATTTTTAAATCAGAATTAGTTAATTAAATTGCATGTCATTGTCTCCAAAAAAAAAAAAAAAAAATAAAAAAATATCAGAAAGGGTGTTGTTGTTTTTACATCGTTAATGCGAATACCAAAATTTATTACTTAAGTTAATTACGCTGATTGCTTTAAAAAGGATTTTTTGGATAGTTAAACTAGTTAAGACATGTGAAATAATTAACGTAGGAAAAGATAAGAACTGTAATTTAATTATGTTGCTCGAATTTCGTTAAAAAAAAAAAAATTCTCAAAAAAAAAAAAAGATAATTTTGGATTATTTATAACCATTGTAACTTTTTGGTTAAGGAATTTTTTTAAATGTTTTTTTTATAGAGTTTTATATTAAATATAGGCAAACTATCTGATTTTATATAAATGTTCATCATATGATGAATACATAATATGTGGTAGCAGTAATTAAAATAAAAATTGCTAATTTATTGGCACTTCATTGTATATTTAAAATGAATGCATTATTAGTCTTCTGGTTTTACTGTATATTTAGAATGAATGTATTATTAGTATTGTATATTTAGAATGAATGTATTAATATTATATATTTAGAATGAATGTATTATTATTATATGTTTAGAATGAATGTGTTATTAGTATGGTAAGTTTAGAATGAATGTATTATTAGTATTGCATATTTAGAATGAACGTATTATTAGTATTGTATATTTAGAATGAATGTATTATCATTATTATTGAGTAAAATTCAATTCATAAGTTAAAAAATTGATTACATACCTATTTTTATAGATAAAAATCATTTTACCAATTTTACATTGATAAATTATTTGTTTTTAAATTTATTATTATTATTTTTATAAATATTTAACGGTGTAATAATAAATTTAAGAAAAATATAATATTTTAAGAGAATGATTATTTTACATTAAAAGTTGAATCAAATTTAATAACAAATGATTTATTGGAATAAATTTAATTATTAATTTTGGAGAATCGAGGAAAAAAATCGGAGAATCGAATCGATGATTTTTTATCGATGAAAAATAAATAAAATTTTTAATTAACTATTAAATTTTATTATTTAATAACAATATTTGCACAAAGTTAACTAATAACAACGTTTGCACAAAGTTTTTAAATTAAATCTCTACAAAAATAAATGAGTACTGGGCCGCTTTTATCATCAGAGATACAATATCCAGAATAAACACTCTTTCTTCTGTCTTCTACATAGACAAGAAGCCAAAAGTTGCTTTAGCTTGCAACTTCTGCATAGTTGTTGAAATCCGTGGTCAATGTCATCATCTCTATACTAGTTGATGAAAGTCAACTGGCAATGATGGACAACACCCACTGTTTTCTTTTCAATCATCATTTTGAGTCTTCATGTTTTTTTTTACTTCCTCCAAATTTGTTTATTTACCGAGTTTTGTTTTTCTCTGTGTCTCCTTGCTTTAAAAGCTGGCAAAGAAAAACGAACAGCAAACGAAAAGTAAAATTTTTATGCTGAATTTAATTTAACCACTAAAGAATAATTTTTCCAAGTTCACATAGAATTTAATACTGCATAATTGAATGAAGGTTGCCTTATTCAAATTTTATATGAAATAATTAATATATATGTAACTAAAAATGAAATATTGATGGAAAAATTTATTTCCGCACTTCGCTAATTTATTATAACGATATAAGAATCTGAGATCCAAAACATTTTATATCGTATTATTTTTTTTTATTTTATCATTTTCTTTCATTTAAAATAAGAAAAATTTAATGACTTTTTCTAAGGCCGATGTATTATTATTTCTAAGCGTCAGCCCATAAACATACGTAGCTTGTCGACCACTTCTGAATGCACCCTAATACCATTACGACATTGTAACGTATTGTCAACGCAATTTAATGCCCATGGATCATGTATAATTATTTCTAAGCGACAACCCATAAACATACGAAGCTTGTCAACCACTTCAGAATGCACCGTAACACCATTACAGCATTTTAACCTATTGTTAACGTAACTTAATATAAATACCTCTAAGGAATTCATGTGGTGAATTCATATTCTTCCTTATCCATGAAAGTTTACTTCTCTACAGATTGTTGACTATTTTAGGATGCACTTTATTTTCATCACGACATTGTATCCTGGTGGCACAGCAATATAGTGCCCTAGTAAAAACACAATTTGATATGAACTCCCCCAGAGAAAGAATGCTATCTTTTCTCATCCTAAAAGCCCATGAAGAGGCTTGACTTGACTTATCCAATTGCTCTTATTCAGAAATTAGAAAAAAAGATGAAAAAAGATAAGATAATACAAATAATAAAGATCCTCAGATAATCAGTAGGGTTTGATTGTCTCCAAAAGTATTAAAAAACACTACGAAAATGTGGAGTTGTATAAAACTTCCAACTCCGATTAACACCAAGAAATTTAACATATATACACAAAAACTACGTAACTTTTCGTAGGAAATTAATTATTGATATGGTTTTGTAATAAGGCTCGTTGCTCATATGAAATAACCAAAAATAGAAAAAGATTTTGTATCCAAAAGCTTGTTTCAGCTTTTCACTTTGTAGTCAAATTTAGTGTGTTAAAAAAATATTTCTTATGTTTTCGGTTTATTGCATAAAGAGGTTTATTGGCCTATGGATTTATTGTAAATACGAGAACTTTCAACTTAGCTCCCATCCCAATTCTAATTGATCATTCAAAGAACAACTCGTCAACCCGTAGGTGGTTCTAAACTCTAAAAGTATTTTTTTTTTTTTTTATTTAAGGGAAATTTGCATCGTAAAGAAACTTGTATTTAGCTTTGAATAGCCATCATTCACAAAGCTTTCTAAAACAATTTACAACAAATCTTTAAAAAGAAAATGCAGAAATAAATCAATACCAACACATTTTTTTTTATTAATAGAGTAAGACACGGAAGCCAAACAAATCAGAAGTGTTCCAGAATTTGCTTTAGCCTGCCATCTCTGGCATTGTTCTCAAAACCCGTGGTCAGCCTCATCTATCATGGTGATAAAAAGTCAACTGGCAACGAGGAACAACACCCACTGACTTCTTCTTTTAGAATAACTTCTTTTCTTTCATTCATTTTCTTCTTTATGGTCGTATTCCCGCTTTCTTTTTTACACTTGTTCATTCATCGGACCTTCTTCTTCTTTTTTTTTATGTGTGTCGTGATTGAGCACACCCCCTTGGCTTTAAAAGCTGGCAAAGATGGGAATAATATGTTGTGGCTTTTTTAGGTAGATAGGACATGGTTCCCTTTCACACTTTTGGCCATCAAATTGTGGCTGGTGTTGTAACTGAAATGTTAAATTGTAGCTGGTGATGTATTATATGTCCTGGGTTATTAATTATTTATGAAAAAGGGTGAAGTTTATTGTATTTTATTTTTTTTTATTTTTATTCAAATCTTCGAATTAATTTTAGAATCATTCAATTATAGTTTAAGGGGACGGATATAAATAAAAATTGGACAAATATATTGCATTGAGAATATATTTAAATAAAGGCTTAATTTTTTTGTGTTTTTTCTTCATAAAATTAAAAATTGCTCTGTTTAAACATACGTGGAACGACAATAAGATAATTTACTGGTTTCCAGTTTTGTCTCACCTTGTCCCGAGCATTGAAACGTTTTGTCCTTTTAAGGTGTATTTATTTGAAGTAATATTCTGTCCTGCGATATTTTTTTTATGCAAATATCTATTTGTAAATATTGCTTTTTATGTATTTACTTTAGTTTTTATTTTTTACTTGTAATTAGATTCCTGCAAATTTTTTGTTTTAAACTTACACTTACACTTTGTAAGCCATGTTTAATATTTTGCGACACAAAAATTTGATAATTTTGAGTTTCAAATCTAAAAAAAAAAAATTGTCGTAATGCAACTTATATAATAAATAACTGTAATTCTTATGCATCTGTATAAGTTGTTTTTATTATATTATGAATATATAAAATAATTGCTTAATTTTTAAATGTTCTTTACTGCTTTAAAGTTTTTATTTTTATTTCACTTAAGCATTATTCATCTACAAATATTATTGATAAGGTAAAATTCATAGCCTATAACACATTCGATGTTAATTTAAATTATGTTACAAATGAAGCTTCAACAAATTATAATTTACATTCACTATATTATGCTATTTTATGCAAAAATAAAAATACAATTTTACGAATGTGTTTAACGTTATTTTTACGAATGCGAAAGAATTGCTTAAACAAATAATGCCCGGGTACCCAGCATCAGCAATAACAAAAAAAATTTAGTTTTTTATAAAACTGTTGTATCATAAATATATAAAAATATACTAAAACGCAAATTATATTTACCACACTTGAAAACCACTTTTGTACCCTGCTATATCTAGTCTTTTTCAAGCAGATAACTATTTTCTGACGAGTTCTGTATTATGGAAGAAATATTATTTCCTTATACAAAATATTACACAAATTTTATATATATATATATTTGATATATATATATATATATATATATGTATGTATATGACGCAAATCATGCTAAACTTCTTATAAGGTATATTGAATTAAATTCTTTAAATAAATAAATGCAAAAGCAGATGGCTAGCATTAAAGCTTTCAAAATTTTTTTATCGACATTTCAGGTAATTATATATATATATATATATAAAGATCAGTTGACATAAAATTACCTGAAATGTCGGTACAAATTTTTTTGAAAGCTTTAATGCTAGCCATCGGTTTTTGCATTTATTTATTTAAAGAATTTAATTCAATATACCTTATAAGAAATTTAGCATGATTTGCGTCATAGCTTTAAAAGCTATTTCTTCTCAAAAACGATTGTACATCAAGTATGGTTAATTAATACATTCTCCTATTATTTCATGAGTATCTTTTAAATGATTATGTTATGTTGTTACTAACACATTAAAATACTTAAAATTATAAAGTTTCATTTGCGTTTGAATCAAATAACCATTTAGCAAAAAAAAAAAGTGTATCGTAGATCAGTGATTACGATATTATAAAGAACAACAGAAAACTTTTATGTGTAACTAAAATTATCATTTACTAAAAAAAAACTACTAAAATAAATGTGTATTATCTACTGTTAATTTGTAAGTTTAAAAGTCGTAAGCAAGTATTTTCATGTTTAATAAAGAATTTTATGTCTCTATTATTTTTAATTCATTTTTTTTTTTAAATTGGCAGTTTTCTATATCAATTTTCTGTTATAAGAAAATAATTTATAATAAAATATTTTTATTTAAATAATGCTGAAAAATTATCTATTTTTTCAAAAATGTCTTGCTAAAAATATTCAATGCTCATTTCAATATTTATAGCATACACTACGATTCTTAATACATTTATTATTATTTATGTTTTTGTGAAGAAATCCATAGAAATTTATTTCAATATCAAGTTTTGAAGCACCAATTTTAAATTGACTCTTTTTTAAAAATAAATATAAATAAACTTTTATGAATTTAAACTGTATAATGCATTTGAAAAATTTATATTCATAGAAACATACGTAGCTATTCATAGTTATATTACTAAAACCTTGTTATAATAATAAGTTTTTTTAAAAATTTTATATGCTTAATAAAATAATAATGAACTTACATATTAAGCAATATTTGCTTAGGAAAGCTTTATTTATGGGACAGCATCTGAAGAAATTTAGAGAATACATTGTATTTTTATATTCTATAGATAATATATTGTATTTAATTGTAATATATACAATATATTGATAATATATTGTATTTTATTGTATTTAATTCTTTTTCAATAAATATGAAATTAATATGTTACAATTTATGATAAATTAAACGTTGTCAAAAAAGTATAATTATACACAACATAATTTTAAAAAGCAACGTAGTAATTTAATTTTAATTTTTTTTTTTATTCCTAGTTAGGAAAATACACCTTTAATAGAGAAGAAAAATCAGATAATGTGGCTCTTTTAATCTGTCTGTGTTTACCAATGGGATATTGTTTAAATACTATAATTGCCCGCATTACAATCATACAAAGCGATTTCTTGGTACATAAATTTTCCAAACTGTTCGAGTACCTTTTTGCTAATGGTACTATAGCACGAAATATGCAAAACCAAACTAATCTTTTAAGCCTGTCTGTTATTGAGACATTTCATTTGCAGTTCATGAATTTGTTTGAATATTGCATGAGCACGATAATTTTAATAATTATTGGAGACAGAAACTTTTGTGTAAGTAAAAGTAATTTTAACAATATTAATAAAAAAAATTTAAAAAAATCAGTCAAATTATGAATTAGTTTAAAGTTTGTATTTGCAAGGGTCATATAACATTCTACAAGCATAAAAAAATCAGTCTATCTGCAGCTGTAAGATAGAAACTGTTTTAAAATATAGGTGTTTTAAAATCCACATAATTATTTGTTTTGCAAACTTGAAAAACCAATATTTTCAAAGGTTAAAAAATTATAACAAAATTTATTTTTTATTAAATTAATTACACTGATGTTCAAAAGCCTTTATTGAAAATTATTTCTTAATAGTTATTTACTCTTAGTTTTAAAAATTGGCATAATATGTAATTAAGGAACGACTAATGTAATGTAAGCATTTTGTGGTTTTGTGATGTAATGTATAATGTAAGTATTTTGTGGCTACCAAGCTACTTTTGTTAAGAAAATGGAAAAATAATTGCTTTCTGAATCTGCTAATTTCGTCCTGTTATCAAATTTCGTATTTTTTTTTCTAGTTTGAAATCTCTATATTTTTTCTTGTTCCCAATCTGTGAACTCTGTCTAAAAAAATTATTACACTTTTTCATTAAAAATTAGTTCTCTAATCTATGAATTCCCACCTTCATTACCAGCATCAAAAGTCAAGCTGTTGGAATTACTTTGATGGCAATCCAAACATGTAATTTTCCTTAAATTAAGGCCCACCTCTTTGACGTTGAAAGAGCGTATTTCAATCATCAAATCACTATTTCAAAAATATTTTATAATTAAGGGTACTACATTGATGTACAAAAGTTTTTATTTCAAAGCATTTTATAATAGTTCTTTACGCTTAGTATCGTAACAATTGGCAAAATATGTAATTAAACAACGATTATTGTAATGTGAGCATTTTGTGATTAAAGTAATTGCTTTCCGAATCTGCTAATTTCATCTATCTAATTTTGTATCTATCTATATATAAATATATATATTTGCTTGAAATCTGTATATTTTGTCTTGTTCTGAATCTGTGAACTTTGTCGAAGAAATCATTAGACATTTGCCATTAAAAATCCGTTCTCTATTCTATGAATTCACTTATTTATTACAAACATCAAAAGTTAAGTTGTTGGAATTTCCTTAAATTAATGTCCGCCTCTCTGATGTCCAGAGAGCATATTTTAATGATCAAATTACTATTTCAAAAATATTTAATAAAGTATTTTAATTTGTCGTTTTATATGCATGTAATATCAACTAAAATCAAATTTGTTCATTTTTTTTATTCATACTTGCTAATATTATAAAAAATTAATGTATAATGTTCATGTATTCCATATAAATGTAGCATTTCATATAAAACATGATTGAATTTCTGATGATTTGTTCATAAAAGCTAGCTACAAAAATCAACAACCATGAATTGATTATATCACGCATAATGCATAAAAAAAGTCTTCCTCATCTTATTCAGAATTCTTCCAAAAGAATCTTGACTTGCTTCAATGGAAAAGACAACTTCTTTCCAAACGAATTTCCCCCCTTCTCTATTACAAGCTGTTTGGGAAGTTCTTTGATGCCCTTCCATGCTTGCAAATACCACTGAATTAATGCCCAACTTCTTGATGTCCAGACAGTATTTTTCAAGCACCGAGCCGAAGCCGGCAATCCTGTCACTCTGGTGTAATTAATTTATCCCAAGCGCCATTAGCCACGCCGATCTGTTCGACTTTGGGCGCAGAGAAACAAAAGGAACACACTTCCCGCCAAAAAGAATCTTTGTTGAGTCCGAAGGGTCGTTCATCAATCATTGCCAATTCTTGGGACCGATTCTGCCCCATTCAAAGGGGCGAGGAACACTGGTTTCTGGGTTAATGCTGATGGCTATCCCACCAGACGATGGCTTAACTAGTGGTTCAAGTCGATTATTTAACGGCGTTCCTTTGCCACTTTGGAATTTCGGTTTAGAATCTTTTATGAAAGATGGTTATTATTGTTACCGTTGGAACTCTGTCAAGTCATCGGAGTTAACTTTTCAATAATGGAAATTTATCCACAAAAACTAAAAAGAACATTTAAAGGCTTTGTATTTAGTTTGATTTGCTGGTTTTTATTGAGAAATATATATTTATTAATCACTTAAAATTAAATTTCATTCCTATTACTATAAGTTCATAAAATGTAAGTTTTGTTAAGAATATTTATTTTTGCATTTTACATATATTTTGTAAAAAATTGCTATTCCTTATTTCTTAAAGATATTGATATCTGATGGCATTGTGTCAGAATAGGATTCACACGGCAAGAAGGGATTGCCACAATAAAAGAATGGATTTATTGATGCAACAACAATTTGGAACTATCGCTCCCAAATGTGGTATTTTTAGAATTTCGAAACCTTCTTTCTCCCCTCCCTTTACGAAACCAACGCAAAAACGTTCCGCCAAAATATGGTTTCTGTCTTCTGAATAAGCAGGAATTACTTATTGGTTTCGGACCTAACACTCTTAATTCAAAAGCCAAACGCGATTTTCCTCAGTCTCTCCAGTATCGTTACTACTTTTTTTTTTTGTGAATAATTTAAAAGATTATTTTAATAAATTTTATAAATTAAAATAATTTATATTGAAGTTATTAAGTTGTTCTATAAATACTATAATTTGTTTGTATAACATTGGTCTTCTATTCATATATGCAATGCCATTCTATTCATATGCTATGCCCACCTATGGGTAAAGGTGGAGCATTGCCCTTTGAAGAACATTTAGGGGTGACTACTCCTTATTTGGATATTGTTTGGGAAGAAACCTGGAAAACTGCCACCAGGAAACCTGACAATCGATGCTAAAATTTTTAAAAACATCATAAAATGCCTTAAAATATCTATAGAGTCTCTACGTTTCTGAAAGTAGTGACTGCAATGAAGCCATCATAGTATTTTTACATGAATTCTCTTGCATGCTAGCTGTTTACTTTACCACTTGGCCACGATTTGGGCAATTGTATTTATAATTTATTGATTAACTTGAACAACTTTTGAAATCTTTACTTATTATTAAAATAAAAACAATAATATGCTTACATGAAAACTAAAATATAAAGTAATAAAAAGAAAGGAGCACGTATTTATGCAAAATAATTTTAAAATTTCCTCATAAATTTGTTAGAAATTCAATTTCATAACTTGATTTCAATATAATGATATTTATTATATTGAAATCAAGTTAAAAAATTGAAAAACATCGACGTGTGTAAGACAATGAGGCATTTTTAAGAGGATGTATTTGTTTATTTTCTTTACTGAAAAATAAGTTCTCATTAGGTATAAATCAATGTTCAGTTGAGCGTGATAATTTTTCTTGATGGCTTATTACACTGTACGATTTTCAAATTTTCTAATTAGCATTTGAATGATTGTAGACATTACTGACTGCTAAACATTTTGACACGGGAAATGTACTTGAATACTTTATCAACATGATAAAATAGTCCTCGAAGTCCCAGGTGGTTGATGTCATAAAATAAAGTATTTGGCATCGCTCCTGTCAGGATTAGGAACCAAATCATTAAACCTATCACTCATACACAATAAAATGATAACGATGTCTCTAGTCATTGCTTTCTATTAATATCATAGCCATTGCTTGAAATTAAAAATGTCCGGTCTCATTATACACTTGGTTGGAACATTCATCAGAGCTAATTAACCTTCCCTATTTTATTAATTTTACAATGATTCATCAATGTATCTTAATAAGATTCGAAGATACCAATTAGTTTGCCGCTTTACGTTGAGGTTCTGAAACTTTCTAAATTGCCACCCTCCCCATTAATTACCACATGTAATAAATGTCTTTCTTCACTTTTTCTTTTGTAAAATGCAACATTGGCCATTAATATTGCTACACCAGGAATGCAGCATGAAATGAAAAATCAGCATGCTGATCGTGCCTGAAATATGTAAATTATTACAATTACAACACATGCCCAGGAATCAATTTGCCACCCTCCCCGTTCATTTATCAAATGTCTTTCTTACATTTTCGTTTTTTGAAATAAAATATTGCTATACCATGAAGACAGCACGCATGAAATGGAAAATCATCATGCTGATCGTGTTGAAATATGAAAATTATTGCAATTTCAACGCATGCCCACGAAGCAAGTTGGCACTCTCTCCATTCATTATAATAGTGTCTTTCAGTAATAAATGTCTTTCTTGCCTTTTCCTTTTTTAAAATATAGTGTTGGACATTAATGTTGCTGCAGCATAAAGGCAGAAAGTATGAAATGGAAAATCATTATGCTGAAGTATGAAAATTAGTACAAATTCAACGCATGCCCACAAAGCAAGTTGTCACCCTCCCCATTCCTGTAACAAATGTCTTTCTTGCCTTTTCTTTTTAAAATGCAATATTGGCCATTAATATTGCTACAGCATGAAGGCTGCAAAAATCATCATGCTAATTTGCTGAAATATGAAAATTATTACAATTTGAATACATGACAACGAAGCAAGTTGCCACCCTCCCCCATTCCTTTAACAAATGTGTTTCTTGCCTTTTCCCTTTTAAAATACATATATCGGCCATTAATATTGCTGCAGAATAAAAGACAACACGCATGAAATGGAAAATCACCATGCTGATCGTGTTGAAATATGCAAATTATTGCAATTTCAACGCATGCCCACGAAGCAAGTTGCCACCCACCCCATTCCTTTAACAAATTTCTTTCTTCCCTTTTCCTTTTGTAAAATACAATATTGGCCATTAATATTGCTACAGCATGAAGACAGAATGCATGAAATGAAAAATCATCATGCTGACCATGTTGAAATATACAAATTATTGCAATTTCACCGCATGCTCAGAAGCAATTAGGAGTAATATCACAATTACACGACAGTCTGTATGAAAAGGAGATCATATGCAAGTTTTAGAATTCTATTTTCATGTGAATTGTTTGTGTAAAGTATTGTTACTTAAGTGAAAGTAATGCCATTTAGCTCGTATCGTAATTTGATGGCGGTGAGATTCTAAACTGTGACTGAGGTCTATTGTTCTGCAATATTGCTGTTCACACTGTTCGAAATCTCAAGAAATCAGGAATTCCTTGCTAACATGTATACAAAGCTTTTTCGAATGACAATTCTTTAAAAAAGTAATTAATGAGGGTTGATGTTCTTGCATGATTTTAGCTGCATAAAAATTAACGACCATTTAATGACTGAAAGAATATTCTTTAATACTTTTTGCTACTGAACACTATTTCTCGTACATTTGTTTCAGAACTGAAGACAGTAATTACAAATAATTTCGATATTGATGATTTAAGCTTGAATTAATAAAGAAACTTTTTTTCTGAATTTTTATATTTCATTTATCGAATGCATAAATTATTCTTGTGTTTTATTCTTATAACCATTTGCATTGGTAATTAATCGTAATTTATGAATATTATAAAGAAAATTAACATCACTTGGATTTGGACATGGTTTTCCAAATTATAACAATTTTTACCGGTATCTTGTGTAGTAAGATAAATTCAGTTTTTCAAATAATCCTATAAACTATTTATTATTATTCACATTAAAAAAAACCATTTCAGGAAAAAAAAAAACCAGTTCAGCAAATCTGCTCTATTCAATACAAAGCCCAAAATAAACTAATCTAAAAACTTATGTTATTTTTACTGTTCTAAGCATGTCCAGTTTCCAAATGGCAAAAAATAATTTAACGCATTATATACATAACACTCTTTAAGTTTCTTGTGACTTAAACACAAAATAATAATAAAAGCAATTAATAATGCTGAATAACAAAGAAATTAAGGAACTAAAACTAATAATATTACACAGGTGAAAAGAAAGAGCATATTATATAACGTGAAAGTTTTACAATTGTCCAATATTAGCTAATGTAAACTATTTAATCAAAATCTTTAAAATAAATGTTCTCATTTTTGCATTTTTCAGAAATCAACTACTACTTCAGAAATCAACTTTCTGTTTATGGTCGTAACCATAGCAATAAATTAAAAAGCTCATTATCTTTTATTGTTTGCTGATATTTATCAGTAAAAAATTAGTTATTTTATTTTATTTTATTGTTTTTATAATGATTCATTCATTCATTTAAAAGATTTTTGTATCAAGAAGAAATAATTAAAGATAGTTATTGTTTCAATGGAGGCTACTACTTTTTGTCTGATAAAATTATTCTGGAATTATACAGAACCATATAATTTCTCATCAGCAGAATTATTAAACCTGCCATTTACATATTATGACTTGATAACTGTCATTAACTTCTTTTGATTCTGTTCAAAAAACTGAAGGATATAAAAATGCCTAATATAAGGGGAATTAATGATTTTTTTTACTTAATTAATTTTTACAATATTAGACCATCAATTGAAATCGACAGCTACTGTTTTCTCTGTTGCCAGTTACACGATGAAATAAAATTATTTAAATGAAAGCAAGAAACTAAAAATGTCCATTATCGTTTATTGTTTGCTGATATTTCTAAAAAAATTAAGTTATTTTATCTTATTGTTTTTTCATAATGATTCATTCATTAAGAAAAATTTTGTATCTAGAAGACACCAGTTATTGTTTCAATGGAGGCTACTAGTTTTTGTCTGATAAAATAAGAAATTATAAAGAACCATATAATTTCTCATAAGCAGAATTATTAAACCTGTCGTTTATTTATTAGGACATGATAACTGCCATTAAATTCTTTTGATTCTTTCCAAAAACTGAAGGTTTGGTTTGTCGCTCTACGGTCATCTTGTGCTCTGAGGGCTAAACAGACCGGAACCTACAGTTGAAAGTGGATTCCGAACCAACCTGATGAACTTGTGATACCAAAGGTCAGAGCGCTAGCCACTTGGTCACCAAGCCACCAAAAACTGAAGGATATGTCCATTCTTATATAATGCTTTGTTGAAAGAAAAAGATTTTATGCTTTAATGAAAGAAAGGAATTAATGAATTTTTACAATCATCTCTTAATATAAATTGAAGGCAACAGCTACTTTTTCGCAATACGCTATTTCCATTTATATCAGGGATCTCAAACTCCGGCCCGCCAGTGTCATCAATCCGGCCCGCGACAGCGAATAGCTTATTATTGCTGTAATAAGTTGGATAAAAAAAACACAGAATAATAATAACTCTGTTTTATTGACTTGCTAGGTAAAGCTTAATGACAAGTAAAATGCGCAGAAAATGTAACTTAAGCAGTAACAACTAACAAATAATTGAAATGAATCCCATTAACATTATAAACAAGTGAACATCCCGCGGTTACCTCGGTAGTTATGTTGGGGTAAAGAGTGTCGCTTATGTATGTATATCGATGTTTGGAATGTATATACCCTGAATCGAACATATGATTTTTATCCTGAAAATCCCTTAGGAACAGAAAAGCTAAATTAAAGCGAATGAAACCGCGGGGTATTCACTTGTAAAAAAAAATATTAATGATATTTAAAAAGAGGTCTAGAAATTATAGATAATGGCAGAAAAATTAAAACGGTTTTGGCCCTTGGTACTTACTGGAGTAAACAGTATGGCCCTAAGGCTGGAAAGTTTGGAGACCCCTGATTTATATGATTAAATACTCTTATCTAAATGACGGACGTCACGAAATATTGTCATCTTAATTTTGTTATGATAAAGTTCATTTATTACCTATTTCTTATGCACAGTAATATGATAACAATGTATCTAATCACTGTACAGAATTAAAATCATTTCATTCTCATTTTGCACTCTGTTGATAAATATTCACAAAAGAAAATTAATTGACCTTTTATTTAATTAATTTTTACAATCTCATCAAAAGTCTTAACAAAAACCTAAGATATCAGTTACTTTTTTGACTGTACGGTGTACGACCATCATCATTTGCATCAGCGTTAAATTCCAGAAGGGAGCAAAGAAAAACTCATTTGAATAACAATTCCAGCAAGCAGAAAGCGACGTTGTAAACTAAGCCGTTGGAACAGATCAAGTATTGAAAATCGATAGGTTGCCCGCGATCGATTCGACCACAATCAATCTTTGTCAAACCAACTTTGTAATTCCCTCTTTTAACTATCTATAATGCGCTTTGGCTTTTCCCTTGTACTAAAGGAGGAATAAAAAAAAAAACTCTTTTAATTGCGTAACGTTTCTTTCCGTGGGAATATCCGTAGTTAGTTTCTTTTGTACATGGTCTTAAAATAATTTAACAAGACAAGTCCTGTTGGATCGTTAATTGCACCATGAGAATGGGTTTGATTTTGTGTCTTTGATTTCGGTATCCGTTTGTGGATGTAGTAATTCATGTTAATTTTAATGAAGGTTGTTAATTACCATTAATTTTATTTAATAAAAATTACATAAAAATGTTTTAATTATGAGGCCTTTATGTTGTGGGAAGATCCGAAGCTATCTCATTTACATGTTCTTGTATTAACACGATAAGTCTTGATGAATTATTAATTGCATCCAAGAATGAGTTCTGGGATTAATAATTTTTTTACCAGATTTTGTATCTTTAAAATGGAATAATTTTGAGTAAGTAGCAATTAATGTTATATTTAATGGAAGTAGTCAGTTATATTTAATTTTATTTAATATTTAAAGGATTTAATTAATAATTAGTTTTTTTCATCGAAGGAGGAATAAAAAAATCTTTTAATTGCCCAACGATAGCTATTGCTATAGCCTATTTTTTTTTTTCCGTGGGAATATCTGTATTTAGTTTTTTTTTTGTACATGGTTTTAAACTAATGTAACAAGACAAGTCCTGTTGGATCGTTAATTGCACCATGAGAATGGAGTTCTTACAAGATTCAGATTCTGTATCTTTGCTTTTGGTACCCGTTTTTGGATGTATTAATTGATGTTAATTTTAATGAAGGTTGTTAATTATCATTCATTTTATTTAATGAAAATTATATAGAAATGTTTTAATCACGAGGCCCTTATGTTGTGGGAAAATCTGCAGCTATCTCATTTACATATTCTTGTAATTTAACACGATAAGTCCTGATGAATTATTAATTGCAACCAAGAATGAGTTCTGGCATGAATCAATTTTTTTACGAGATTTACATTATCTTTAAAATAGAATCACTTTGAGTAGGTAGCAACTAATGTTATATTGAATGGAAATTGTAAGTTATATTTAATTTTATTTAATATGTAAATAATTTAATTTAACAATTAGATTTTTTTTTTCATTTAAGGAGGAATGAAAAAACCCCTTTTAATTGTTTAACGTTTCTTTCTGTGGGAATATCCGTAGTTAGTTTCTTTTGTACATGGTCTTAAAATAATTTAACAAGACAAGTCCTGTTGGATCGTTAATTGCACCAAGAGAATGGGTTTGATTTTGTGTCTTTGATTTCGGTATCCGTTTGTGGATGTATTAATTCATGTTAATTTTAATGAAGGTTGTTAATTACCATTTATTTTATTTAATAAAAATTACATAAAAGTGTTTTAATTATGAGGCCTTTATGTTGTGGGAAAATCCGGAGCTATCTCATTTACATGTTCTTATAATTTAACACGCTAAATCCTGATGAATTATTAATTGCTTCCAAGAATCATTTTCCTCAAAAGGGATTAATCATTTTTTTTTTCCGAGATTCAGATTTTGTATCTTTAAAATGGAAATCACTTGGAGTAAGTAGCAATTAATGTTATATTTAATGGAAGTTGTCAATTCAGCAATTCAACAGGACTTAACTGTTAAATTATTTAACACCACGTAAAAGAAGCTAGCTACAGATATTTCAACATAAAAGAACTACTTTAAAAATTAATTTTTTTTTTTTTTTTTTTTTTTTCGAGTTTAAAATTTATCACTAACAAACATAAGTCGTTAAAATTAACATTAATGACTATAAACGACACAGACATCAAAATAAAATTCAGAAATATAAGTCATGTTAAAATTTAAAATTCTCCGGATATATTCTTAAAAAAATTATTTAAAAGAACTGTGGTAAAAAAACTGGCTATCCATTTGAAATATCTCTATGATTTTATTGAAAGAAGTTAAATATAATTAATAACTTTCAGTAAAATGAGCATTAACTACTACATCCTCGAAAAGATTCTGGAATAAAATATAAAGAATTGGAATCCTGTGAAAAGATTCAACACAATTGAAGCTTTAACAAGATTTACCTTGTTAAATTATTTAAAGATAGTATAAAATAAACTAATAATAATTTTTAAAGATAGTATAAAAATAAACTATAAGTCTGATTAAAGTATATAAAATTCTATTTTGTTTTTGTCTTTTTATCAAATCAATGTCAATTAAAATGAACGTATTTTATTTAATATTTAAATAATTTAATTAATAATGTTAATTTTTTTCATTTAATTTTGTAGAGAATCAATTTTTTTTTTTACAAAATTCTGATTTCATATCTTTGATTTCGGTATCTGTTTTAAGATGTGGTAATTAATATTAATTTTAATGAAAGTTGTAATTACATTTACGTTCATTTAATAAAAAGACAAAAACAAAGTAGAATTATATATACTTTAATTACAAACACTTTTTTTTAATGAAAATATTTTTAACTATTTTATTTTATATGGTCTTTAAATAATTTTGCAAGGTATGTCCTGTTATAACGTCAATTGCATCAAAGAAGTAGTTTTGTGTTGAGAATCTTTTTGCAAGATTCTACTTCTATGTATTTTATTCCAGAATTTGTTTGATGATGTAGTAATTAATGCTCATTTTAATGAAAGTTATTAATTACGATTTACTTTCTTTAATAAACTTACATAGAGATATTTCAAATGCATAGCCAGTTTTTTTTTTTTTACTACAATTCTTTTAAATAATTTATTAAGAATATGCCTGGTGATTTTTAAATTTTAACATGACGCATATTTCTAAATTTTATTTTGATGTCTGCGTCATTTATAGTCATTAATGTTAATTTTAATGTCTTCTGTTTGTTAGTTACTCATCTATAATGTACTTTTAGACTCGAAAGAACAAGAAAAAAATATTTTCATTTTTAAAGTGTTTCTTTTATGTTGGAATATCAGTAGCTAGTTTTTTTTCCGTGGTGTTAAATGATTTAACAGTTAAGTCCTTTTGAATTGTTAACTGCATCGAAGTATGAGTGCAATTTTATAATTTTCATTCAATTTGTGAATGCAGTAATTAATATTAAATTTATTAATTACATACTAATTATACACATTATTAATTGCACAACTTATAAATAGTACATTAAATTTTAACTGGTGAGCACTAAAAATATGCAGATGATTGCTTTTGAAAAAAACATATGCTGATGATTGATATGCTGAAAATGCTGATGAAATGATGAATGATACATTGATATGCTATTAGTGAAAATATGCTGATGATTGATATGTTTTTTTTATTCTTTTTGAGAATGCAGTAATTAATATTAAATTTAATGATGTTAATCATATACATTATTAATTACACAACTTATAAATAACGTATTTGAAAATTTTAAACATTTTTGAAACATTAATTGTATCACGAAATGAGTTCTCTTTTAAATCAACTTTTTACAAAAAAAAACAATTATATATTTGATTCAGCTGAAAATATATTAATTGATGTTATTCGTAATGAAAGATGTTAAATTTATTTTATTTTAATCCCTAGTTAATGAGAATACTTAGTAATCAATTAGGAAACTGATTAGAAATTTAATTTCCTATAATGTTTTTTTTACAAATTTCCAGTTTTTCTTTCTCTGGTATCAATTTTAATTATCCAATAATAATTGTTATTTTCAATGGAAGAAGTAATATATTTCATTCAATAAAGCTATATAAAAGTAAGATAAAAATACTTCGCGAATTTTTTTTTATATTGAGATATCTGTCGCTAATTTTTTTGCATTGTCTTTTAAAGAGATAATATGATAATTGAAATAAATTAAATCTCAATAATTCAATGAAAGAATCAGTGTTATCGTTAATTGCATCAGAAATTGAGTTTTGTTGCGAACTGACTATTTTTAAGACTCTTCGCATATTTAATTTGTATTTAAGAATGAAAAAAATTAATACCTTATTTTTGTAAGAGGTTCAGTGGTTAATTTATTTTTCGTGTTCATTTCTTGTGTACTTTATGAAAGTAAATATATCGAAGGGCGTGATGACCGAGTGACTAACACTCTGGCAGTCGGTGCCATAGTGTTCAAGTCCCGGCGGTGCCATGGATGTTTGTAATGATTCGGAATCCACTTTAAACCTCAGGTCTCGGTCTAATCTGACTGTTGAGCGTAGAGCTGACAACCTTAGCCCGTAGGAAGAAAATAACATCACCTGTCTCGAAATCTGACCGTAGGCAGACGGCTTTGGCCCATCATGGAGCTGTTGCGGCAATGAAAATGAAGATATATATTGAAATTGTAGATTTGTATTCAAAGATATCTTTGAAATATGAGTTTGGTGGTATTACTATACCAAAATGAACCAACACCATAAAGAGAGAAACATGATTCCAAACATGATTGCAAGCATGACTAGCAAAGTACCTGCATTCACTATATTTTACTATTAGTTAAAAAGTTTTTAGTTAAAAATCGTCTATGTAATGTGTTATAAAATAAATAGTCGATGTGAAATTGTTAAACTAAACGCAGAAAATGAGAATTATTTTTACATTTTTTTTTTTGTTGTTGTTCTTATGCTACATTTTAAATGATATTAATAATTACGTTTGATATTAATGATAAATATTAATAATTAATTTTTTTATTGCATTTCATTTTAAAAATAATTTTTTTTAAAATCATTGTTATTTTTTCAGTTGTAAAATTAATGTAATATTTAATTCAGCTTGAGATATGAAACCTTATTAATTTTAACTGTCAATCAAAAAAGTTCATTTGAAAGGATTTGAACAGGATCAAACAAGAATGAAATAATTTCCATAATAAATTTATTTGCTGACTATAATGAAAGAATAGTAAAGTCTTTGCTTGTATTAAAGCTGCTTTCAAAAATTATATTTGCAATTTTTTAATTAATCTTCTAATTGACAGATTTATTAATTAACCTTGTTATACGATGATATGTCTCTGCATATCAGTTTGACTTTTTGAGTCATGTGATGGTTATCTGAATATGTGTTTAATTTGTTGTTTTACATGTGTATCTTATTAACCTTTTGCGTAGTTTTATTCTTATCAATTAAGAATTAATAATGTAACGATATTTGAGGGTAGAAATTCATACGCAGTTATTCAAGACATGTATAGTCTTTTTTTCCTCATTAGGAATAAATTAACTTCGTCAAAGTGTAATCTCAGGGATATAAAGGTATGTGATTCGCATCATTCTTAAATCTTCTTTTATTGACTCTTATGTCTTTCTTCATTTACTACGGAATTTATTCATTGTCATGTAGCAAATTAGTGAATCAATTATTCAGATGCGTAACTCATGGCAATGATACTTTCATAATTCCTACTCCGTATACTATTTAAGAATTTTCATGACAGTTTCCAATGACTAGTTATATGTCTTTAGAATGATATAAACTCTTTTCCAAAAATTAGGAAAAATTAGAAAAATTGTGATTATATGTCCAAATATACGTATAGTTTTGCAAAAAAATTATTCAATATACGCAAAAGTAATGTCGCATTAGAATATGATATGCAAATTAGTGGAATTACTGTAATTAGAAATGTGACCGAAAACAGGTCTACAGTTTCTGAAGTTAGAAATCGATAAATTTCTATAATTAAAAACGTGATATCGAAAACAGGTCTACAATTTCTGAAGTTAGAAATTGATAAGAAATTTCTATAATTAGAAACGTGACCGAAAACAGCTCTACAGTTTCTGAAGTTAAATTGATAAGAAATTTCTGCAATTAGAAACGGATCGAAAAGAGGTTTACAATTTCTGAAGTTAGAAATTGATAAGAAATTTTTGTAATTAGAAACGTGATCGAAAAAGAGGTTTACAATTTCTGAAGTTAGAAATTGATAAGAAATTTTTGTAATTAGAAACGTGATCGAAAACAGGTCTTTTCTATTAAAATTGATAAGAAATTTCTATAATTGGAAACGTGACCGGAAACAGGTCTACAGTTTCTGAAGTTAGTTGATAAGAAATTTCTGTAATTAGAAACGTGATCGAAAAAAACAGGTTTACAATTTCTGAAGTTAGAAGAAAGAAATTTCTGTAATTAGAAACGTGATCGAAAACAGTTTTACAATTTCTGAAGTTAGAAATTGATAAGAAATTTAAATTATAACCATATTTGTGATATGACAATTATAAGAGTTATGATGGCAAACTATTGAGAAAATAAAAACTTGCCACAACCATTTATCAACCCCTAAGTCACATGATGATTGAATGCGAACCTTTCTGTAATTCATACTGTGAAATCCATTTCTTAGAACAGGATCAGCTACTAGAAGTTACAGACAAAGAAGATTTAAATCTAAAAGTGTCGCAGAGGACTGGTGTTTGCAGCATTATTAGTATTAAAACTATGAGTATTAATTATTAGTATTAAAATTATATACATTATATATGTTATATATATCATTTTATTGCTTAATTTATGTTCTTTTGTCCGCATATAGGTTTCGAAATTTTTAGATTATCCTAAACAGATAGAAACATAGAATCTCATAATATACATACATCACTTTTTGTATGAATATAAACTTGAAGATTCTGTTATCCAGCGACACTAAATTTTAATGCTGCATTTAAGAATGCTACAGCTAATATATCCGCAAAGAAGAGAGATTTGAAAAATTCAAGTCAGTAGATAGAGTTTAGAAAATGAACCCAGTAGAAGATCTGAAAACGCCATAAATAATGATATTATGAGGGCAAAAGTTGAAGCGAACTCTACAATAACTGTTAGAAAAACTTGCTGTTGGTCTTGGAGTAGGCATAGCAGCAGTTTCGATACATCTTGTTGTGCTTGGAAAGGTGATACAAAGGGGTTCCACACTAGTAGACAGATAAGTAGAAAATGTATTGCTTGTAGATTTACATATAATTGAGTATTTGGCAAAGAAATTGTTCCTTTTTAATACGCTTTTATTAGTTTCACCTGTATGTTTTATGTCTGTATGTATGTAACTGACTTTTTCCCCTGGAGATCTGTTTCTCCTCATATACACTATTTAAGCTGCAAAGAAACCTTTACAGGCATCTTTCAGAAAGAAAACAGTTGATTCTTTTTAATACGCTTTTATATTAGTTCAACCTGTATGTTTGTTTGTTTGTAACTGACTCTTTGGGCTCGATTTTGCCCTACTTTAAGCGATAGCCTTTGTTTTACTCACAATTACATTATTGTAAGAACTATAGTTCCACTCCTCCATGTCGGGACCTCATTTAAATATTATAGTTTAAAAACACTAAAAAACATGCTTTTTGAGTTAATCAAACTAAAAAGTAAAAAATAAATTAATAGTTTAAAAAACTGAAAAAAATCACGCTTTTAGAGTTAATCAAACTAAAAAGTAAAAAATAAATGAATAGTTTAAAAAAAACTAAAAAAACACGCTTTTAGAGTTAATCAAGCTAAAAAAATAAAAAAATAATTTAACATAAGAATAAAATGACTGGCGAGAAAATGAATGCCCCTCTTCTAAAAACGTGGGATGCTTTGTATGACATTTTTAAACTAACTCTGCATTTCGGAAGGAAACTAGTGAAAAGGATAACGATTGATATCGAGCATCCCACGCTTTTAGAACAGTGACATTCATTTTTCTCGTCAGTCATTTTTATTCTTAAGTTAAATTATTTTTACTTTTTAGTTTGATTAACTCTAAAAGCGTGTTTTTAGTTTTTTAAACTATTCATTTATTGCAATGTATATATACTTGGAGTGAAATTTGGATATTGTATGATAATCATTAACGATCAGCACAGTGGCTGGATGCAAATGAAAAGCCTAAACAAACACGCACATAGACCAAGATTATCCACACGAGATAATTCTGACGTTTTGGGAAATCGAAGATATAATAGAAGTGCATTGATGTAATTGGGGCATATTTTGAATAAATACATTCAATCAGTTTGCATTCGTGACCCTTTCAAAATTGTATTCTTAAAGGTTCATTTCCTATGAAACAACATAATAGCAACCGCTGATTGCTGTTATTGAAATAAACTGTGTGCAGGAAGATTTCCCTCATACCACGCCATCACATTGAAATGTTTAGTTACCGTATACCAATTGGTGTGAAAGTTCATGAAGGTCTATACTTTTTTATGAAGTTCAGATTTTATTTGCAAAGTGCCTCAAGAAGATTATATCCATATAATCTTCTTGATCCCAAGATTCCAAACCGCTATTATCCTAGTAATATCCATAAAAGGACCATATTGGTATATCCAATGCATTGTAAGGGCAAGTATCTGTTTAGAGGACCGCACTAAACTTAGGGGACTCCAAACTACGGCCCGCGGGCCAAAATCCGGCCCGCCAGTGTCGTCAATCGAATAGCTTTATTGTTGCTGTAATAAGTTGGATAAAAAAATACAGAATGATAATAACTTGCTAGGTAAGCTTAATGACAAGCATAATACGCAGAAAATTTAACTTAGGCATAACAACTAACTGGAAATTATAGATAATGGCAGAATAATTAAAATGGTTTTGGCCCTTGGTTCTTACTGGAGTAAACAGTATGGTCCTAAGGCTGAAAAGTTTGGAGACCCCTGCACTAAACAGTATGTTGTCCTAAAAGGCAATGTAACTGTCCAGTTATATAAAGATAAAATACTTGATCCAATTGTGTATCTTTACCATGTGCATCAGTAAAGATGGCGATGGCATAGTTGATGGATGTATATCGTGAGATTTTCGTGGTATTGTTGTGAATAGACTATTGTACATATGGGTTAATCAGTCACTTCTCTGAATTTGATTCTGATTTAGCAAACAAATTTTCTACTTTTATTTGACATTTATAATGTGTTCTAATAATTGAAATACAACAATCTATAACTTCTCTATCCTCTTGAAATCCAAGACTATGCTTTTTATTCAATTTCACCCTAATTTGAGATAAATGGCCTAAAATATACTACTACAGAGTATATGTCATTTTAAATAAAAAAAACAAAAAAATTTTATTTTTGAAAAATTATGTTATGAGAAACTAACGTTGCTTGTTGAAAACAAAATTTTCTTAGTATGCAATCTGGAAAGTAAAATTAACTAATCAAATCCTCCTATCAAGTTTGCTTTTTTTTTCTCAGAATCGAATTTTTATTAAATCATTTAAAATTACATATTTGCTCGTTGATATATCTTTAATTGTTATTTTTTTTTCTTGATTGGCGTCATTTTCAAATACTTATATAACAAGTCCCTCCAAAACACTTTAATTTTTCATAGATGATAGTGTTGGACTTCGTATAACAGACTACAGTACTAACACCTACAACCATAATTTCTTTTTCTGCATGTCATTGGTTCAATAGAATGGAGGTTGAGTCTCAAGAATGAATCAATAACTAACGAAATTTTGCTTTAATTTCTCATAAAAATATTTTTAACCATTCCAATTTTATTGAATAATCAACATCTAATGTGAACCGACAGATAAGCTCATTTGAGATTCTAATCAATGTTTTGTTTATGCTTCATGAATATGTTTATTATTACTTACGTGTCAAACCTTAATTTTCTTTCCTGTAATTACCCCATCGTAATTTTTATCAGCCTTTATTAGAAAACGTCCAATCGATTATATGTGCGCCTTCGTGTTTTATTATGCACGCCTGGCTATTTTAATTGATCACAGGCCTTATCAGCGAATCATACACCAATAACGACTTTTTTTTATATAGATTTTAACAATCAATCATACCGTAAATACATAAATTCAATTCTTAAAGTTCATCTACTTAATCTCAGTTGATTTTTGCCACCGTAATTAGCTATGGCTGTTTATCATATAATTTTAAAAGATAATTTGTTAATATCTTAAGCTTTGACAGATAAAAAGTGAAAATAACTCTTCTTTAATTCATTGAGTTAAATTTCTTAAATATTTGAGTTAAATATTTCTCTTTTAAGTAACATCCGATTTGGTTTTGGAGAATTCAAAGCATTACTTTTTAAAAAAAGCATTTACCTTTTAGAAAAGCATATACTAGTCGTCAAAAGCATTATAGTCGGTCAAATGGTTGAAAATATCACACGAAAATTTAGACACAATTCAGTCAAGCTATTATTTTTAAAGCTGTAAGTCATTGAAAATCATAAAGTATGTTTTCAAAATTTTCTTACGTCAATCTTGCTCACACCTTCATTTGATTAAGAATGTTACAGTATATTTCAAATGAAATCTAGTGAAAACAAATTTTTAATTTATTTTAATTCATTGAGCTAAATTTTAAAAAAACATTCTTTTTCCAACTTTTTTAACATCCGATTCGTTTTGGAGAATTCAAAGCATTACTTTTAAAAAAGCATATACTTATAGATGGCAAAATGGTTGAAATTATCACACAAAAATTTGGACACAATTCAGTCAAGCTTTTATTTTTAAAGCTGTATGTCATTGAAAATCGTAAAGTATATTTTCAAAATTTTCTTTCGTCAATCTTCCTCCGCATTTTCACTTGATCCAGAGTTACATTTTAAATTAAATCAATTAAAAACAACAAAATTGTTTAAACCGACTTGCAATCAGATAATAAAAAACGTTTATTGTTTTAGTAATTTTGTTTTTATATAAATTTTATTATTTTCTGTTGAATTATTTAAACACTTCATTGTAAAACTTATTGATGAAATCAGATTTGTTGATGTTTGTTAAATTACATATGAAAGGGTTATTAATTATAATTTGATATTATTCTTGTGTCCGTTCTAGTGAAAAGTCACCATTAAGAACATTTCTATGTTTGATTTTTTTCACGATCATTTGAAATTTTGTTAATTGTTAATTAAATAACAAAAATTTTGTTATTAACTGATAAGAAAATTTTTAAAAAACTAAGTGTGTATAAAATTACTCATTTAGTAAAAGATTTCAGAATTATTTTATCTAAAAGTTAGTACAAATTTATAACTTGATATGCATTTTAAAAGACTGATGTTTGACTTTATTTTTGGGTATCTAATTTGTCTTAGAATCTTACCACAAGTTTGAGAACTAAATGTTTAATGCTTATTTATCATAAGAAAAACCATTAAATTTTAAATTTACAATCAATTTCATCTTAAATTGCAATATTGAAAATTTGTCAAGCAATAAGGCAATATTTCTTCAGCGATTATCTTTCGCAAATAATTATATCTTCACATTGTAAAATATGCTATAGTAAATTGAGTTGAGTTGAGTTGATAGGGGTTTTAAGGCACAAAGGCCCTGCTGCGCCAAATGGTAGTACTTAAAATTCTGGTAAAATTAAATGGTCTAAAAAAATCAGTTGCTAGAACAGGTAAAATCCAGTACTAAATAAAAGCATAAAAATAATGAATTAAAACTTTCATATAAAATTATCAAAATTGTTGCTGTTAAACATTGTCAATTATTACTGTGCCCAAAAAGTAAGACCAATTTTTTTTTCAAAAACTCTTTATTTATTCTTCGAAATTTATTTCATCGCTTTCAAAGTAATCCCTAATGCGTTTATGCCAACTTCTTCTCCAATCCTCAATGCATGCTAAAAAGTTATCGACATGGGGATGGCCTTCAAAGTGCGCGGCAATTCACGTTGAATCTCTTCAATCGACTCAAAACGATGTCCCCGGAGTTGTCTCTTGAGTTTAATGAATAGCCAGAAGTCACACGATGTGAAGACGGTCGTTGTGGAAAGATATGGGTTTCATTTTTGGCAAAAAGTCACGAAGAATCAATGCAGTATGAGCTGACGCATTCAGTGTTTTCGGTACCAACCGAGATTTTTACGCGTTTGAGACCCAAAAATGAAATTTACCGATCCTTTTGAATTCCAACATCTTCAGCAAGGTCTCTAATTGCAAATCGACGGTTTGCAAACGCCAAATCTTAAATTTTTTGGACGTGAGCTTCGTCGGTTGTGGTTGATGTCCGATCAGGTGGCTCTTCGTCTTCAACGTCTTCCGACGAACTTCTTTTTTGTGTTCTCTGCCTGCTTTGAACTGTTTAAACCACTTCTAAACATTTATTTCCGATATAGAAATACTTACCGAATGCCTTCTGCAACATTCTATACGTTTCCGCAAACAAAATTGAATGCAAGTTCTTTGCTCCATTAATTCAGATATTTCAAAAGTCGCCGGAATCAGTTTTAGTGTCTCATACAGCCAAGCGTAACTGAAACACTAATGAATATTTTGGCGTGAAATTTCACACAGATATCAAGGACAGTGCCAGCAACCTAAAAAAGAAAAACAAATTTAAATTCCATAAGCCCCGGGAATTTCAAATTGAAAATTTGTCTTACGTTTTGGTAGTAAAAAGGAAGTAAAATACACTGACGAAAAAAAGATTAAATGGTGTAATAAGCAATTTTCAAATATACAGTATAAATCTCAAAAAAGGCAAAAGTATGACAGCATTGAGACATAATTTTGCGATATAATTAGGTCTGTGATCTAGACGTTGAAACAGAAAAAAAAAGAAGACAAAAACATAGGAGAAAAGATCACTGGGTCGCCCCGTGGTCTTGACACACGTACACATCTAAAGAAGATGTGTCCCTGGGGGATATTAAATTGAGAGAAATAAACACTATTACATCCTTTTATGATTAAACATTTATATTTATTTTGAATTTTCATTGAATAAAGAATTATAGTGAGTAATATGACTGTGTCCGGAACTACTGTGTTATGGAATTTCAATTTTTTTTTTCATTTTTAGTTTGTTAGCACTGTTCTTGACATCTGTGTGAAGTTTTCTTTGACGTCAAAATATTCATTAGTGTTTGAGTTACGCTTGGCTTTGTGAGACGCTAAAAAGTGATTCCGGCGATTTCTGAAATATATGAATTCATTGAGCAAAGAACGTTCATTACATTTTGTTTGCGGTAACGTATAGAATGTTGCAGAAGGCATTCAGTGAGCTTTACTACATCGGAAAGAAATGTTTTGAAGTGGTATAAACAGTTAAAAAAAGGCAGAGAACGCGTTGAAGACGAAGAGCCCTCTGGTCGACCATCAACCTCGACCCTCTGGTAGACCTCTGGCTGACGCTCAAACAATTAAAGATTTGGTGCTTGCAAACCATCGATTTACAATTAGAGACCTTGCTGATCATGTTAGAATTTCAAAAGGATCGGTCAAATCCATTTTGGACCTCAAACGCGCCCAATCTCGATTGGTACCAGAAACACTGAATACGCCCGCTCACACTGCATTCCACAACCACCATATTCACGACTTCTGGCTATACCCTAAACTCAAAAGATCACTCTGGGGGAAACGGTTTTCAGTCGATTGAAGAGATTCAACATGAATCGCCTTTGAAGGCCGTCCCGCCGATGACTTTTTAACATGCATTGAGGATTTGAAAAAAGTTGGCATAAGTGCATTGTGTTCGGAGGGGATTATTTTCAAGGTGATGAAATAAATTTGGAAGAATAAATAAAAGAGTGTTTGAAAAAAATGATCTTACTTTTTGGGCACAGTAGTACAACTGTAATTAAACAGAGTTCTTATTTTTTTAGATTTTTTTAAAAGAAATTAATGTTTCGATATCATAATATCATTTTCATAATAAAAAAATTAAATATTTCTTAAATCTTTTTTATTGTATTTATATTTATTTAAAAAAACATCACTATTTTTCGATAAACGTGTATTGCCTATCGAAAATTAAAATAAATATTAGTTAATTTTATTTCTGAGTTTCAAACTAATTTCCTAAAAACTTCAAAATTTATTTTTCTTGTTTTAGAAAAAAGAATATAATCTTTTTAATATAAAAAATTGGCAACACATTAAAAGTTATTGATGTATTTAATGACTTTCCGCTACAAAAGCAGTACTGCTATTCTTTTGACTCCAGCAGACTTTTATCTTCGCAATTCCTTTCATGTAATTTCAAATAAAAAAAAACACCTCGCTTATTACTTTTAACTTTTAGTAAGGAGAAGAAAAAAAAATCAAGTAATAAACGACATAGTCTCGAAATTTTCATTGAACAGAATTCAATTGAAAAGCGAATAATCCAACAAACAAAAAAAAAGAAGAGATCAGAAACAAATCAGGCTTGGAGCTAGCAAAAAATATATAATAAATAAATAAAAGTAAAAACAAAATGAATGAAGAAAAATTAAACAACATAAAAGCCAATGTTATCGACAGATTAAAGCTCTCAAACTTTTCTTACTTTTCATTTTCTTTCCTTCTAACTTTTACACCAACAGTGTGATCGAACTTGCAGCCATCAAACCGATGGGTCATGTATCTAAGAAAGAAGGAGGGGTGGGTCGAATGTTTTTTTTTTCTTTTCTTTCTTTCTTTCTTTGGTTTTCAATTTTTGATAGCCCTGGTCAATGTCCTTCCGAAGGGAGGGGTCTAGGCAGGGGTGTGTTGCCACCTCCAATGAATGATGGTTCGTCTTCGAGGTTCGATAATCGGCGTCATTATGGTATCTGTTTCTGGTGCCGGGTAATAAGTGTTGATGGCTTGAAGCTTCCTGCCAGAGATTTTTCGCAGGGGAATTTGCTCAAGAGCGTAGACCCCTTCTGAGTTTGTAAAATGACTTTCAAATATTGATTGGGAGTAATTGGAAACCCGTCCAGGAAATGATGGTACGGGGGTGTAAGGGTTTGAAATTTATAGTGGCTAATTTGGATAAATAGCCGAAAATTGTGGATCCTTTGAAAGGAGGTGTTTATTCGTAAAGTTCTCTTGGAAGAAGTATTCATGGATTCGATACGATGATGAGAGTTTCCGAATTTTAGCCAATCACTGTCCAGTCATTATATATTGTCTTATTTAGCTCTTAGAGAGACGTTTTTCTCTTAGTAATGTTGAAGCACTTACGCTTGTCAATGAATCGGCAAAGCTTTTGACCTGAATTACAAAGGATCGCCAATTGGTGGTCAACGTTGGTTTTGATAAATTCAAAAATTCCTCTGGGCAGACTTAGTAAGATCGCCTTTTTCTCTTCGTAAAGTCCTTGGCATTCTGAACTACAGGGTTCTTTGCGTTGATGGTTTTTGCCATACATTTTTTTGGAAGGAAATTTTTTCAATAACCTACTGGTAATCTTTTGAGCTTGGGAAATGACTCTCAAATATCAGTTAATAGTAATTGGGAACCGATCCAGAAAGGATGGTTGAAATCAATACGATGATGAGGATTTCTGATTTTTAATCAATCATTCACCAGTTGTTAAGTATTGTCTTGCTTAGTTCTTAGAGAGTCATGTTTCTCTTAGTTAGGCTGAAACACTTACGCTTGGTAATGAATCGGCAAAGTTTTGACCTGGATTTCAAAGGACCACCATCTGGCGGTCAACGTTGACGTTTGAATAAATTCAAAAAATTCTTTTGGCAGATTTAGTAAGATCGCCTTTTCTTCTTCGCGCTGAAAGAAGAGCCTTTTGGCATTCTGAACTACAGTGTTCTTTGCATTAATGGTTTCTACCATAGATTTTAGACAAGAAAATTTCCTCGATCAAGTACTAGAAGCCCTTCTGAGTTTTTGAAATGACTTTCAAATATCGATTGGGAGTAATTGCAAACCCGTCCAGGAAAAGATGGTAAGGCGGGTTTGGGGTTTGAAATTTATAGTGGCTAATTTGGATAAATAGCCGAAAATTGTGGATCCTTTGAAAGGAGGTGTTTATTCGTAAAGTTCTCTTGGAAGAAGTATTCATGGGTTCGATACGATGATGAGGGTTTCCTGTTTTTAGTCAATCACTGTCTGGTTGTTATGTATTGTCTTGTTTAGTTCTTAGAGGGCCGTGTTTCTCTTAAGGACTTGCGCTTGGTAATGAATCTGCAAAGCTTTTGAACTGGCTTACAAAGAATCGCCAATCTGGTGATCAACGTTGGCGTTGGATAAATTCAAAAAATTCCTCTGGGCAGACAATAAGATCGCTTTTCAGCACGAAGAAGAAAAGGCGATCTTATTGTCTGCAAGAAGGGCCTTTTGGCATTCTGAACTACAGTGTTCTTAACATTGATCGTTTCTACCATACCTTTTCACCAGGAAATTTCTTCAATCAAGTACTAGAAGCCCTTCTGAGTTTGTGAAATGACTTTCAAATATCGATTGGGAGTAATTGGAAACCCGTCCAACAAAGGATGGAACGGGGTGTGTGGAGGTTTGAAATTTATAGTGGCTAATTTGGATAAATAGCCGAAAATTGAGGATCCTTTGAAAGGAGGTGTTTATTCTTAAAGTTCTCTTGGAAGAAGTATTCATGGATTCGATACGATGATGAGAGTTTCCAGTTTTTAACCAATCACTGACCAGTTGTTATATATTGTCTTGTTTAGTTCTTAGAGATCCATATTTTTCTTAAGGATTTATGCTTGGTAATGAATCCGCAAAGCTTTTGACCTGGATTCCAAAGAATCGCCAATTGGGGGTCAACATTAGAGCTTGGATAAATTAAAAAATTCCTCTGGGCAACATGGTAAGATCGCCTTTTCTTTTTCATGCTGTAAGAAGAACAGCATTGGTATTCTGAACTCTAGTATTATTTTGCGTTGATGGTTTCTACCATACTAGTGCATTTCTCATAAAGAAATTTCCTCAATAAAGTACCAGAAGCCCTTTGAGTTTGTGAAATGGAATTCAAATATCAATTAGTAGTAATTGGGAACCTATTCAGAAAGGATGGTTGAAATCGATACGATGATGAAGGTTTTCGGTTTTTAAACAGTAACTATCCTGTTATTATACATTGTTTTCTTTAGTTCTTAGAGAGCCGTGTTTCTCTTAAGGACTAACGCTTGGTAATGAATCCGCAAAGCTTTTTAACCTGGACTTCAAAGGATCGCCAATCTGGTGGTCAACGTTGGTGCTTGGATAAATTCTAGAAATTCCTTTGGCAGATTTAGTAAGATCGCTTTTCCTCTCCATGCTGAAAGAAGGACCTTTTGGCACTCTGAACTAGTGTTCTTTGTGTTGATGATTTCTACCAGACATTATTTATCAAAACATTTTTTTGACAAATTTCCTCAATAAAATACCAGAAGTCCTATCAATTAAAAGTAATTGGAAATCTATCCGCAAAAGATGGTTGAAATTTATACCTAATTTGTATAAATGGTTGAAAATTGCAGATCCATTGAAGGAAGGTTTTTTGAGCTATAGATTTTTTGTATGAGGCTTCCGGGTTTATTCAATCATTAGTTGATTAAGATAGATTATCTTGAGTAGATTTTAGAAAAGTTGCTTGTGATTAAATAAGGCTTTTTTTCGTCCCAAATTTATACGTATTTGGTCCGAGCTGACCCTTTCTAAAGAGACCTCGACTTTCGTATGTCGACATTACGTCTCTGATGCCCAGAAATATAAAACTTGAGTGTCATCTGAGAAATTCGGATCCTACACCTTCTTTTTTTAACACAACTAAATAACTTCGTTAGTTACTGATTTATCGCGTTGATCCCCGTGATAAACATAACTTTCGTTACGGTGGTGAGGATTTATTCCGAATTATAGCTCGCATTACGAATATACCATAGAATGAATCTGAATCTGCGTTTCACCAATTCATGATGTTAGATCGAACATCCGACATTCAAAAAAAAATATATAGTTTTAATCATTGAAGATTACGTGACTTTAATGCATTAAACACGCAATATGGTGATACTTGACAATGTTTCTGATCTTATTAAAATATTATACATTTTAAAAACCAAGAAATCGAGTCTACTTTATGACTTTGGCTAACGTCTATACAAATCAAAACGCGCATAATGGCAACTGACTCTAATTGCTGGTTATAAAGAAAAAAAACATATGACTTGGATTACTTAAACATTAAAAGTTGTCCAACTGCTACTACTCCTTCGTTCCACCGCTTGACAAACGTTTTGCTCTGAATATTGAAAGAAATATGCGTAAAAATGGCGCTATTATCAAAGGAGAGTACTGGGCAATTTTCACTACCACGCATATCAAAGTGTCAATTGAATTCAGGTGATATGTCACCGAATTGAATGGCATGCACCGTTGTGGGTAATTTTCAGTATTCATGGCATACCTTTGAAAGATGTTGCTGAATCAATTTACTTTTTTATGGTGATTAAAGTGTCATTTTTGTCACATGGTTGCTGCTTTTCAGTCCTTTTAATGCATTTTTATCTTTCTATCTCTGTTTTATCCAAAAGAAGTTAGGGCCCATTTTGTCTCTTCTCGAAGGTTCGGAATACTTACATTAAAATTAGCATATAATTATGGTGTTATTAGCATAATTATTATAAAATATTATTAGCATATATCAAAAAAAGTCTCGCATCGCGAAAAAGATACTATCATGATTGGTGGAGTTATGTTTAAGACTTTAACAGGTTAATTTTACACACATCTTTTTTAAGATTACATTACAGATTATTTTATCTTTACTGTAACTTTTAAATTAAATAAACATCAATTGAGTAAGGTAAGTATACATACATTTGTCATTTAAAGTTTAATAAGATGCAAATTTCGAACACCAAGATATCTTATTTACTAATCCGGTCTTCTACCTTTATTTTGAAAATTTTATTTTGTTGATTTCAAAATTAAAAATAGAGAAAAACATATCTAGTTTAGCATTTTAAGTGCTCAAACTAATGTTTTTTAAAGCTATTATCTCCAATTTAATTTTAAAATAGTGCATACAATTATTTTTAAGAAAATTATAATTTTGGGATATTAAATATAAAGGAAATTGGTTTTAATTTTGTTATTAAACAAGTTAAAATTGCTATTAAACAAACAATGGCAAAAAAAAATACAAATTTTAATTAATATAAATGGAAAATCAGCTGTTTTAAAAATATTTTTTCATAAATTCTTCCAATTTATTTTATTCATTTCCGTGTAAATGACAATAACCTGAAAATGTTATAAGCATGCGAAAAGAGTGAGAAGAAACAAACAGCAATGAACTGACAATTTATGTGCATTGAAACCAAATTTCTAAAGCAAAATACAATTTTTATACAATGGAGACACATTTGAGTTTAAAGACAACTAACTTCTATTTTTGAAGAATTTGTTCATGTGACAATATAAAGCTCTGATTATGTAGCTGGAGAAAGGCTCTGATTATTTTGTTTTTGAAAAGCTCTGATAAGGCTCTGATTATGTAGTTTTCTGATTATATAGTTCAGAAAGGTTCTGATTATGTAGTTCAGGAAAGATTCTGATAAAGCTCTGATTATGTAATTCAAGAAAGGTTCTGATTATGTAGTTCAGGAAAGATTCCGATAAGGCTCTGGTTATCTAATTCAAGAAAGGCTCTGATTATGTAGTTCGAGAAAGGTTCTGATTATGTAGTTCAGGAAAGATTCTGATAAAGCTCTGATTATGTAATTCAAGAAAGGTTGTGATTATGTAGTTCAGGAAAGATTCCGATAAGGCTCTGGTTATCTAATTTAAGAAAGGCTCTGATTATGTAGTTCGAGAAAGGTTCTGATTATGTAGTTCAGGAAAGATTCGTATAAAGCTCTGATTATCTAGTTCAAGAAAGGCTCTGATAAAGCTCTGATTATGTAGTTCAAGAAAGGCTCTGATTATGTAGTTCGAAAAATGCTCTGATTATGTAGTTCAAGAGAGTCTCTGAAAAGGCTCTGATTATGTAGTTTCAAATGAAATTATCTTAAATATTTTTAAGAGCTTGATCCAAAGTGGACATAATTTAATTTTTTAAATTTATTTAAACACGTGATGTTGATACATGTAGCAATACAATTCTAAATAAACAGCTAATGTATGTTAACACAGAATGTATTTCATAGATACATTAACTGGTTGAAATTCTAAGTCATTGTAAAACTTTAACAATGCAAAGTATATTTTTTTTTATCTGGGAGCATAAGCAAAATTATCAAAATGATTTCCACTGCCAGAATTTGAATTTAAAATTCAATTTCAACAGAAGAAAACAAATTACAATCTTAACAGTACAAAGCGAATTATTTGAATAATAAAAAACAAATTTCAATTCGATGAATTCTTTATTCTTGGCAGCAAACAAAAAAAAAAAATGTTCCAATATTAGAAGTAGAAAACGAATTCCAATTTTAGCAGTAGGAAAAATTTCCAATTTCAACAGTAGAAAACAAATTACAATTTTAGTTCAAAACAAATTTTAATTTTAACTTCTTTTACCCATTTGAATTTAATACATTTCTTAAATTGTCATGTCATAATTTTAATAAATTTAAATATTTTCTTATTTGATTTAATAAGAAAATATTTTACTGTTACAATTTCTTTCACTGACTATATCGCTATCTTTAAACTAACTGTATAAATATAGTCACTATATTATAGTTTAAACTTAATGATGTTTAAATATTTTACGAGATGTTAATGTATGAATATAAGGGTGAAATAAAAAAAAAAATATGAAAACTATTGGTATTGTGGAATATTTTACCATTAATAATCACTCTACTAGTATAACACAGGGTTGAGCAATGTTATATTTAAAATATTGTAAAAAAATTATTATTTCTGCTTTTAAATATATACATCTGTAGAGAACAGAAATTTATTAAAGTAAACAAATTAGGAGCATATTAAATATATTTAAATAAATAATAAATGTAACATTAAATAACAATAATAATAAAAATAAAATATTAACAAATCGAAAGCTTATAATATATAATAATATAATAATAATAATAATATACAACAATAATAATAATAAAATATTAAAATTTGAAAGATGCATTTGTTAGTGACGAATAAAATTAAACAATTTTTTAAATATTTCAATTGGATTTGTTAGAAATGTTAAATAATTTATAACGTGTAAACAGAATTGCGAAATAATTACGATGAAATCAACTATTGATAATTTTTTTGCGACAAATTTAACGTTAATTTGCAAAAAAAAGGGACATTTCTGAAATTCACACAAATGCGTATGTGATCCATCACAATGTCTAAAGACCGTTGCAAATCAATTTAGCTAATTTATTTTCCGATACCATCAAAAGATTCTGTTTGGAATAGTTTATGTTTAACTTTATTGTTAATGGAAAGATGCCAATATTTGTGACGACAAAATTAATTAATGCAAGAAGAGACCTTTTAGTATCGAAACATTTGTATCAGTGAATATTTCAATCCATTACTTGCTTATATATAAAACCTATGTATTTTTATCGTAGGAAAAGCATCGTGGATTTAAGCATCAGGGGAATAACATTTAGGCATTTAAATATAACGTCCGTAGTTCTATTAAATTCGTTCATGTTAGATGTCAATAAATATTTCTATACTGATTTAAAACAGTAAGTCAGCCTATGTAAATATTAAAAAGATGCATTAATACTCTTTCATTAGCGGCGGATTGATGGCCAATTGGCTAGCGCTCTTTCCTTTTGTGCTTCCGGTTCGAATCCTGCTGGTGGGAGGGATGCTCGTTAGTGATTCGAAAACCACGTTAAACTGAAGGTCCCGGTCTAATTAACCTAAAGTGTGCACAACATAACCGTAGAGAGATAAACCAAACTTTCATTAGTGCACAAATATAAGTATTTACTGACAACTATTTATTCATTGTAATAATTTAATTTTGTCCAAATTATTTATTTTTTAATAATTTAATTTTGAGACATTTTCTTACGTGTAACTATTTTATTATTTTGTTACATAAAGTGAATTTATTAACTACTTGAAGAAAATTTGTATCAATTTTAAATTTATGGATTGTTTCTAGATGACGTTCAAAAAATTGAAGAAGTTTTTTTATTCCTCCAATTTAGTAATTAATCATTAATAGTAATCTTTTATATAAATATTTGAGCTTAAAATAATAAAATTGAGAAAAAGGGATCTTCTCTAGGACTTATACCATGATTGCTTATTTATTTTAGTTATTAAAATCATTTAAAAACACACACGACTAGAACTTCGAATGAAGATATAATTTTTAATGCATCTTTATTTTATATAAAAAAATAATCAAGAAAAAAAGTTGTTTTATCAGTTTAAAAGTTTGTTAAAAAAAAAAAGACGAACTTGAATAAAAAATATTAAATTCTGTAAGGATACTTTAACAAGGGAATTTCATGATCAACAAAAAATAAATAAAATAATATACACTTTTCAATTAGATTCCCTATTTACGCATTACATAATTTTGTTTTCATTATATACTAAGTTACATTAAATTCAAACCAATATTTAAATAATTTTTCATTGCAACATTTGTTACAGATAAATTAAATTTTTAATTATTGTTGAATTATTATGTGGTTAAGTCGTTAAAAAAGATGAAAATATATTAGATAATATGACTATATTCCAGCAAGTTTTTTTTAAGGATTATTATAAATTAACCTAAAATGTTGAAATGCCTATCAGGACGACTTTGGTTATTAACCTAAAATGTTGAAATGCCTATCAGGGCGACTTTGGTTACCCATTTACACAACGCAAAGTTTTTCCAAGAAATGGCAATTTCTTTAATAATTTTTAAAGCAATAATTAAAGTCCAATTGAAATTATTAAATAATACAGAATAATATTAACCTAAGATATTTCTTAAAAAGCCTTTTGCCTAAGGCATTTCTTAAAATTTATTTGTAAAGGTTCTTACGTTACACGTTATACTGCAATTACTCCAATTTCGTCTTCGAAATATTACTTTTCTTTTGTAACATAGATTGACATAAAAAAAAAAAAAAAGGTAAGACCAAACCTCATTTGTGTCCGTATGTATTCTGATGATAAAACCCTTCAATTAAATGTCATAATTCTGATTAGATTGCTGGGAAGTGGCAATTCTGATTCCAATGGGATCGACATTGTGGTTTTTCGTGGTAAATATCTTGCAATGACATGTTATATCACTAGTTATGTCACAGACATGTGCTCCAAGAAATGAATTCGTTCCATTGAGTGCTTTCTGTTGTATGTTGTGATGTATTAATGTATAAAAAATCTGTCATAAAGCTATAAAGTTATGTAGTTGTTGGTGTAAATGTAGATGAAGCGGATTTATGTAATTGAATTGGACATTTGTGTTATATAATGATAATTTTTTTCTAAGATTTGCATGTAAAGGATAACAATGATAAAAATTTGAATTAATTTTTGAGTTATTTTCTGTTTTTCGAATAATAATATTTTAATACATTAACAATAATAATATTATAACATAAAACATATTTTACATTAATGGAACGACTTTCTATTTTTTATTTTAAATACAAAACAGGGCAGGTTAGTTTTGAAAAAATATACAGCAAATATTTATAATATAAATTTAGAAATGCTGTGCATGCATGATTATTAAAATGTTACGTATTTTAAAATTTTCAAGATGGATTAAAACTACCAATATTCTGTAGGAAATATTATAAATATATATTTTCTAAATATCTTTTTACGTAGCATACTTACGTTATTTAACCCCAACTACACGATTTCTAGTTTAATAAGTTAACATATACATAACTTTTACTAATGAAAATTAAGCATATTTAACATTATTGGAACAACTTTCTATTGTTTATTTTGAATACAAAATATCACAGCTTAGTTTTCAAAAAATATACGGCAAATATTTATATTATGAAAGTAGAAATGCTACACATATATGACCGATATTATTATGTTAATTAATGTCTTTAAAATTTCCAAGCTTATTAAAAACCCTAATATTCTGTAAGGAATATTACAAATATATTCACTAAATATTTTTTACATATCAGACTTATGTTATTTAAAAAATAAGTTTTTAGTTTGCAAGATGCTGTTTTTAAATTTATTTTTATGTATTATTGATTAATAAACTTCATTTTATAACTTATTTAAATCACTCTTATAATATGAATAATACATTTATATCATTATGAGATGAAAATAAATGATATAATGAAATTATATCAAAGCGCATGCGCTAACTATAAGTCGTTAAAACTGAAGGGATTATACTGAAATATTATTTTTAAGAATGCAATGCTAATTTACAAAACATACAATAATTAAAAAATATTTTTTAAGTCTTTTACATTTATCTTAAAATCAAAAATATTATAATATAAGTTTCACTAAAATTAACTCAATTTATACATTAAATCATGATAAAAAAAATCAATAGATATAGAACCCAAACAAAGTACTTTAAACAGATTCCCAAAATAAAACAATTCACAACTTTGTTATTTCGATTCACAAAATAAAACAATTTACAACTTTGTTTAGTTCGATACAAAAAATTAAACAATTTACAATTTAGTTAGTTCGATTCACAAAATAAAAAACTTTTAAACTTTGTTATTTTTAAAGTCTTCGGAACCGGAACACAATAAACTCCGATTTGTCTTATTTTTTTCCTTTTTCAAATTAAGCTATTGTTGTTACCTGTACGACTAAGGAATTGAGGACTCTCGGTTTTAATTAATAAACAGCAGCGTGGGCCAATTACTGATCTTTTTTTTTTCGCTGCATATCATTAACTCTCCCCATTTGCAAGAATTAACTGTAATTAATCTCTGGGTGTAGCGAAACAACAGTTTTCGAGACATACACAGAAAATGAGGTTATTGTTTCCTCGGGTTGGCAACGAAAGCTTCCTTTTAAATAGTGAAAAATGGCATCGGTGCCCTCAAGTTCAATTTCTGGCGTAAATTTAATTACGTGGGGTCTGCATCACCAGTGACGTTTTTATCGCTGCCTTGATGGACCTGAGATAACGCAGAGACAGGTAAGAATTAACTACTTGGGTGCTATAAATTTTCTTAATAACTTTTTCGTGCTTTAATTGAACTTTTATACTTTGCAAGTTTTTAATATTTGGTTCCTCACTTCATGTGAAGTATATCATGTGTTTGGGTGAAACTTGTGAACTTGGGGTAAAGAGAAACATGTGAACACATGTTTTTGTTCATGTGAAAACATATTCTTTAATGCTTTTATTACTTTAATTGATAATTATTGAAAATTTATTGTTACTAATTTTAGAAAAGCATAAACGTAACATTATATTTGCTCTTTCTGAATTTTAATAAATTACATAAGGTTGATAAATAGACTGTGAATGTGAAACTTGTTAACATGTGTTAAAGAGAAACTTGTGAACACATATTTTTATTCATGTGAAACATATTTGTTAATGCTTTTATTAATTAAATTGTAATTACTGAAAATTATATTATTTAAGAGATAATTTTGAGATAACGAAGATACAGGTAATAATTAACTACTTGGGTGCTATAAATTTCCTTAATAACTTTTTCGTGCTTTAATTGAACTTTTATAACTTTCAAGTTTTTAATATTTGGTTTCTCATTTCAAGTGAAGTATATCATGTGTTTGTGTAAAACTTGTGAACATTTGTCAAAGAGAAACATATAAAAACGTATTTTTGTTCATGTGAAAACGTATTCTTTAATGTTTTTATTACTTAAATTGATAACTGCTGAAAATATCTATGAATGTTTTTTTTAAAGATCATTACAATCCAATCCAATTAAAATCATTAAATAATACAGTATAATAATAGCCTAAGATTTCTTAAATTTTATTTAAGAGATAATTCTGAGATAACGAAGAGATAGGTAAGAATTAACTACTTGGGTGCTATACAATTTCTTAATAACTTTTTCGTGCTTTAATTGAACTTTTATACTTTGCAAGTTTTTAATATTTGGTTCCTCACTTCATGTGAAGTATATCATGTGTTTGGGTGAAACTTGTGAACTTGGGGTAAAGAGAAACATGTGAACACATGTTTTTGTTCATGTTGAAACATATTCTTTAATGCTTTTATTACTTTAATTGATAATTATTGAAAATTAATAGTTTCTAATTTTAGAAAAGCGTCAACGTAACATTATATTTGCTCTTTCTGAATTTTAATAAATTACATAAGGTTGGTAAATGACTGTGAATGGGAAACTTATTAACACGGGTTAAAGAGAAACTTGTGAACACATATTTTTATTCACGTGAAAACATATTCGTGAATACTTTTATTAATTAAATTGTAATTACTGAAAATTATATTATTTAAGAGATAATTTTGAGATAACGAAGATACAGGTAATAATTAACTACTTGGGTGCTATAAATTTCCTTAATAACTTTTTCGTGCTTTAATTGAACTTTTATAACTTTCAAGTTTTTAATATTTGGTTTCTCATTTCAAGTGAAGTATATCATGTGTTTGTGTAAAACTTGTGAACATTTGTCAAAGAGAAACATATAAAAACGTATTTTTGTTCATGTGAAAACATATTCTTTAATGCTTTTATTACTTAAATTGATAATTATTGAAAATATCTATGAATGTTTTTTAAAGATCATTACAATCCAATCCAATTAAAATCATTAAATAATACAGTATTAATAATAACCTAAGATTTCTTAAATTTTATTTAAGAGATAATTCTGAGATAACGAAGAGATAGGTAAGAATTAACTACTTGGGTGCTATAAATTTCCTTAATAACTTTTTCGTGCTTTAATTGAACTTTTATAACTTTCAAGTTTTTAATATTTGGTTCCTCATTTCAAGTGAAGTATATCATGTGTTTGTGTGAAACTTGTGAACATTTGTTAAAGAGAACCATGTGAACACGTAATTTGAATTACGTATTGATAATGCTTTTAATAATCTTAATAGTTCATAATTATTGGAAAATCATATCTATGAATGTAACTTTTATTTGCCCATCCTGAATTTCAATAAATTACACATAGTTTGTTTTGTTTAAAAATAACTTTGAATGTGAAACTTGTGAACATGCATTAAAAAGAAACATATGAACACGTATTTTTGTTCAAGTGAAAACATATTTTTTAATGTTTTTTTATTATTTAAATTGATAGTTACTAAAAATCAATAGTTATTAATTTTAGGAAAAGCAATAACGTAATATTATATTTGCTTTTTTACTGAATTTTAATTAATTACTTAGGGTTGGAATATGATTTTGAATGTGAAACTTGCGAACATGCGTTAAAGGCAAATATGAATTTTTTTGTTCTGTGAAAATATCTTCTTTAATGCTTTTATTACTTATTGATAATTACTTGAAAAAATCTTTAATTATTAATTTTAGGAAAACATCAACGTAACATTATATTTGCTCTTCATAATTTTTAATAAATTACATAGTATTGGTAAATGACTTTATGTGAGCAAATGTTAACTTGAGAAATGAATGTGAGCACGTATTTTTGTTCATGTGAAAACATATTCTTTAATGCTTTTATTACTTAAATTGATAATTACTGAAAATGAAATATTTGAATAAATAGTTAATAATTTTAAGAAAAGCAGTAGAGTAGCATTATTTTCATTAATAAAAATCAAATCTAGTTTATAGATTTGATTTTCTCTAGATAGATCTTCAAATTTAGAGAAAGTAGCAAATTGTAATATTATATTTTCCTTTCCGGAATTTCAATAAATTACATAGGTTTGGAAAATGACTTTGAAAGTTTAAGTTAACGTCTCGTCTTTGGCCAAAGAGTTTACGAGGTTTGATTTGGTTTGGTTTGTCGCGCTTTGATCATATTTGTACACTTTAGACTATTTAGACCGAGACCTACGAGTTTGAAGAAATCCCTTATTGTATCAAATGCTTAGTAGCTTTCTACATATACTTTTTTAGGATTAGAACTATATTGCAAAACATTAGGCTTCAAGCACAAAGATATTATTTTGAAAGTAAACAAAAATTTGGATAGATGTTTAATGAAAGCAATTTTTTACTAGATTTTTGATGGATTTGATGCTGCACTTGTATTGTGGTTGTATATTGTACAGTTAGTATTTATACTTACAGATGGTGGTAAAATGATGTTGTACAAGTGATAATCAATTTATGGGTCGATGAAACGAAGCGTAAATAGAAGAAGTAAAACATTCAATTTTCCACTATAATACAATAACTTACAATGCTCAGTTGTATATAATCCGCCGGCGTATAATTAGGGTGATTTGCTCCTGTACAATTATATTTTGACTTTTTCCTGTCTATAAATTTTAATTTTATATTCTAAAGTTGAAACTTAAACTATAAATATAAACAGATATATTCTTAATGATAATGAAAAGGTCTTTTATTATTTATAATCTTTCATTTCCCATTTGAGAATTAAAGATTCAATTATTAAAAAAATATTTTTTAAAGTTTCAATTTCGAATTTCTCAATTTGTAACTTGACAACTTATAGTCTTTATAATATCTAGAGAAATGAAAATCCTGGTTAGTTTCGCAATCGATTATTAATGCAAAGTTTTCTCTATTACCGTTTTTTTTTTTTTAAGATGGATCATTTTTTTTTTTTTTTTTTTTACTATTACTTCCGAAATTAAAAAAAAAAAAACGATAGATGTTGTTACCTATGATATGTATATCATGAAATCCTAAGGTTTGTAACGCATAATCCGCTGATTTATTAGCAAAAAAAAATTGCTTTCATAAGCATTATTAAACTGGCGTTTAAATGTGAACTACAGTCAAACCTGTTTTAGTGCTGAGGATAGGGACTGCATAAGAGAAATGGCATAAAATATCTTGAAACTTCGTAAGTAGCTATAAAATTTATTGTTTGCAACAAAAAATTATACGATAAATAGAGACCATAAAATAAGTCCCACATAGAAAATATGTAAATCAAAAGGCCTCACATTGTCATCGTATAACATTCTGGGTAATGGGGTGATATAATATCATGTGGGCCATCTGTTGGATTTTTTATAATTTGCATGTTATTTTGGCAGCCAGCTGTTGATTTTTATTTGAATTAAATTTTTTAATTAAATTTTTCATAATACAAATCAAGCCTAGAACACTACACCACGATGGGGTTCGTGGTCAAAATTTGGAACCAGGGGTAGTTTTTGAATTCGAACTCTTCTCGAATCGAACGGAGGGATTTCCCAGATCAAATTTATTGTGCTCATCTTCGACATACCTTTTTCTGTTTGGCATCGATGTCGAATTTTTAATCAAGTTTATTCAGTTCGGAAGTCAATGCAATCACTTAAGCCACTCTGATCTTATTTGATAAATATAAAATAAAAATAAGTTCAGAAGGACTTTTTTTCATGGTAGCCAGCTTTGCCATTAAATTTGTATTTAAGCAATTGCTTGTATTAAATACTAGAACTATTATGAGACCTGGCTACCGAGTGACTGGCGCTCGGTATCGCAGGTTCGGGTTCGATGCCCGGCGATGCCATGGATATTTGAAAGTAGTTAGCAAACTACTTTTAAATCGTGGTCCCGGTCTAATATGACTGTTGAGAGTTGGGCAAAAGAAAATATCTCCTGTCTCGAAATCTGCCAGTAGTGAGACGACCTTGGCCCACCATGGGGCTGTTGCGAGAAATGAAGAACAATTATGCTAAAAATTGTATTTATGAATAATGCAAAACATTAATGAAATTGTTATTGTCATAGCAACCTACACAGCAACAAGTAATATAAAAAAAAAATTAAAGTCAATTCCTACTTAGGTCAACAAAGAAAAATTTTATTTTAATTACTTATTATTAAATAATTACAATTAATATAAATATGTGTATACATATGACAGAATCACAATATTAAGTGGCAAAATAGAAAGTGAATTTCCTTGCAATTTATCTCAATCCTCGATATCTGCTAAATATGATATATAAGAGAAATTTTTCTCCCATATAAAACTAAATTTAATTGAATTAATATTTGAAAAACTGTATTAACATAAAGTGTCATCCACTACAAGTTTCAAAAATGTATTTGAACTTGAATGGATGAATAAAAAGTATTTTATTAACTATTGAAAATTTGGGGTTGAAAATTTGAAATTTCGATAAATATATATATGGTAGAGTGTGAACTATTACTACACCACACCACATCACTGTGCCTAGAGCTGAGTTGCCCCTATACAGTTTGGGAATGATGTGGGTGAAATGAATGGACGTTGAAAAGAAAATAGTAAACTGCCAGTAGTGAGACGACCTTGGCCCACCACGGGGCTGTTGCGCCAATGAAGAAGAACAATCGTATTAGAAAAGTGTATTTATGAATAATACAAAACATTAATGAAATTTTTTATTGTCATATCAACTTACACAGTAAAAAGAAAATATCTCCTGTATCGAAATCTGCCAGTAGTGAGATGACCATGGCCCACCATGGGGTTGTTGCGCCAAATAAGAACAGTTATGTTAGAAAAGTGTATTTATGAATAATGCAAAACATCAATGAATTTTTATTCTTATAGCAGCCCACCAGGTAAAATAATCCGTGAAGTAATTGCTGCAATTTATTATGATTCTAAACATATCTAAAAAAAAAAAAAAGAGTAAACACAAGTAAAACTGCAAAAGCATAAAAAAAGATCTAGGAATGTTTGGCATTAAAAGATCAGCTATCATCATTCAATTTTAGTTTTTGATTCACTTGTTTAGTTTAATACATTTTTGGATTTCCCACATGAACCATTTCCGAGGGCGAAACAAATAGGAATTGTGCACTTACTCGTATTTCTTTACTGTTGTGCAAATTCTGTTTGCGGTTGACAAAACCTTTTCCCAAAGCATGCATTTCAATGATTGCTTTCGGGATTTGTTGTTTATAGCTTCCATTTATTTGATGGTTTATATTTCTTTATTCTCCTTGAAAGTTCTTTTAAAAATTATTTTTCCCCGCAGAGGGTTTTTCTGATTACTGAATTGTGTTAACATAACATGAACAATAATAAGCAATATGAGCGAAATACTACAACATGGAAAAAAAGTTTTTGTTATTTTATAGTTTTATGATTTTATTTAAAAGAGTGATCAACTAAGTTGAGATTTTTGTGTAAATAAGATTTTATTTAATAATAAATCTCAGCATAATTTTCTTGGGAAATAAATTTATCATGTAATATAATGGGCGGCTTAATGGTAAATAGGCTAGTGCTCCGGCCTTTGGTACCACAGGCTTCAGGTTCGAAAACTGGAGGTGGCATGGATTTTTTGTAGTGGTGCGGAATCCATTTTAAACAGTAGGTGCCGGTCTACCATGAGCGTTGCCGAGGTATTGTTACTCCGCTTCCGTAGCTTATCTTCAAGCTACACGCACCTCCTGGGTAGCGCTAAGCGAGTAACATCGGTGCAGTGCTTGCCTTAAGGCATCCAAGACAATTGTCTAAGTGTTGCCAGCTGCATTAGAAAAAATGATGAGCGGCCTGATGGTCAATAGGCTGGCGCTCTGGCCTTTGAAACCACAGGCTTCATGTTCGAATGATGATTTTTGATGTTTTAGAATCCATGTTAAACTGTAGGTCCCAATCTAATTAGCCTAAAGTGTGCACGAAATGACCGTAGAGTGCCAAACCTAACCATATAATATAATGTAATCCTATAGTAGGTACTTTAATTATTCATGACTTTACTAACTTTTACTCTTCTCCTCCAATCGTTTCAACATTTAACTCCTTTAGTGACCACAAATTATTCCAGTGCTACAAAAAATGTTTACCTCTTTCAGCTGAAATTCATTCACCGATATGTGCCTTAGTGTGTCGAAGGTATTTTGGATTTGTTTCTGCACCTCAGACCAGTGAATGATTTCTATGAGCTAATAAAAAATATATTAATCTAATAAAAAAAAAACCAGCACAATTGAAGAATAAAGAAAGTGAAAGAAAAGAACTCTCAACCGTATAGTTATTTTTTCTTCAAACCATCCACATCGCGTCAAGCTATTGACGGTCAGCTCATTTGTTATATGAACCAAAAGTGTGAGAATTCTTCCCAAGGAACAATTTTTCGAACTTCAGTTTATCGTGACTGCTATAGTCTCATTCAATACACATAGTGTATTAAATGTCCTTGATACTTTATTGTTTCAATTTATTTTATATTGGCAATATATTAATCTTCTTTTTCTTCTCCTTCATTGGCGCAACAACACCATGATGAGCCAAGGCCATTTGCCTAGTAGCAGATTTCGAGACAGAAAATGCTTTCTTTTACGGGGTAGGGTGGCCAGCCCTCAGCCCAACAATCATATTGCACAGGGATCTATGGTTTAAAGTGGATTTCAATCCACTACAAACATCCATGGCACCGCCAGTGCTCAAACTCGTTCACCGAGTATTAGTCACTAGAACATCAAGCCCCTAGTATATTGATAACTTTTTAAAAATATAATATCAAAATATTCAGAAGTTTAGTCTTCAAAAGTTTTATTATCTAGTTGTAAATAACAAATATATGCATCGAAATGTAAGAAATAATTAATCTTTTGTTGCAAAAGTAATAAAGCATTTATTGTTATAAATTTATTAATAGAATTGGTAATCTGAGCTTAAGAATTATTATTTTATCGGATTAATATAAAATAATAGTTCAATATCGATATTCAATATTAACCGGAATATTTAATACCAAGAGTGTAATTTTAGAAATGTTCATTAATTTTCATTTTCAGAGAGTAATCATTAATAATTTTAATTAATTAATTTAATTAATAATAATTCAGATTTCCCCAAAAAATGTCCATACATATTTAAAATGATTTTATTTCTGTTTTTAATGAATACTTTGCAACTTTTTTTTTTTTTTGATGGGTCATGTCATATAGTTTCTCACCAATGTTGTACAAGTTCTGAAAATAAGAAATGAAATAATGTAAATAATGAAGAACATAGTTTACTAAATTTTGTTATTAAATACAACACTAAAGTTTTTTATTATTTAGGAATTTTATTATTTAACCAATATTTTCCCTCCTTTTATTTTTTTCCAAATAAATCCTTCCATTTTCAATTCAGTTTTACAGTTAAATAGCTACTTTTAAATTCAGAAACTGAATGATTTTTTAAAAAAGAATTTTTACGATTTGAACATTTATTTTTCCTTCTTTGAAGAAAATATCAACATGTATTTATTCCTTAAAAATACATCGTATATTTTATAGTTCCATTAACATATTATATTAATGCATTTCAAATACAATGCTCTAGTATATTCAATAACCCGGAATAAAAGTCCAGATTTAATTCGAGTCTTCTAATGGATTATATCAGTATTCAAAAATGCCAAAGACGGTAATCTAAGTCATTAGAAGGTCATTAGATTTCATTTCTTTCATCGTAAAATCACAGAACATTGCGTTTTGTTTTCTTTATTTGGTTTATGTGCATGTAGCGTAATAGATTAGGGATCATTTGAATTTGAATATACAATTTTTAAAAATATATTTCCCTTCAAATAGAATAAATTTCCATCCAAGATCAATAAATTTTACATGCAAAATGTTCGTTATTATTTCTTTCGGTTTTACAATTTGTTTTGTATATAGAAAATCTCTTATTTGTAATATTCCAATGAAATATTTAAAAAAAATTTTCAATGTTTCACATTTGAATAGTTTTTCACGTTCGATTCTCAAATGGATGCAGTTAAAATTTTTAAATAATGTATTTGTCTAACTCGTGGCTCAAAATGCGCCACTGGTGAACATTAGGACGGAGGCTGAATCAGCTGGTGACTTTGTTGTAAACACTGTTTAAAAAAAAAAAGCTTTGGTTTGTCGCTCTTCGGTCATTTTGTGTTCACTTTAGGCTAATTAGACCGGGACCTACAGTTTAACGGGGATCCTGAACCATTATCAATCATCTATGTCACCGCCAGGATTCGTATCTGAAGCCTGTGGTACCAAAGGCCAGAGCGCTAGTCGATTGGCCATCAGGCCACTCAAAAAAACGAAAAACTTAAAGGCGTTTGGGATGTTCAGCATCTAGCCTCGTGAGTTGGACTACCTAGTGGACGTTTTCTTTACTTTGTTTCATGCGATAAGTAAATGCGGTTTAGTTTCCCTCTAAAAATCCTTCCGCAAGGTGCACTTACCTCCTTCTTCAGCGACACGGAGCCAAGTCAGACTTCTACCTCCGGGTGCTTCATCCCAACAGAAGCTGACCACCCTTTCCCCCTTCCATGAGACCACATTTGTTCTTGGACTTGGACTTTAGATATTACTGTCTACCAAGTGAGATAAGAAGAAAAAAATGTAAATAATTTATTTTTTTAAATTTGCATGGAAAATGGATGGGGTGGGGAAAGGAATGGGTTTATGCAGGGAAAAGAAAAGCAGATAAACTATAAAAATATTTTTTATTAATAAAAAGTTTTTATAACAGAAATCAATGTTAATAAATTTCCAATAATCAAAACAGATTTCTATAGACAATGAAGATTTCCTCAAATCCAATGTAATGGAAAAAATTCAGAGTTAATTTAATAGATGAAAATAATGAAAATATAAGCGTTATAAAAAAAAGGAAAATATAAGCGTTATAACAGTTTTACACAAAGTTAAATATGGGTTAATAAAGTTCCATAAATGTTGCACTATATTTTCATTTAATTGGGCTTTTTGCAGCTCATATTTATGTTTAATTTATTGCCACTTTCTACAAAATAATTTGACTCCAAAAATCATTTCTCAGATTTGGTGATAAAAAAAAAATACTTCTGCAATTTATTCAGTATATAGTGTAACAAACATATATTATCTTCCATTAATAGAGTAACATATACATATATACTACATCACGCATTATATAGTGTAGCAAATATATATATATAGTGTAACAAAACTATAGCACTTATATAGTGTAACAAAAAATATATATTTATCACTCAAATTATAATCTATCAATTGCATAATTAAATCTTATAACCTAAACTCATTGCATGTGATGATTAATTTTTTTCAGCATTTCTTTACTTAACAAGTCTAATGTTTGCTTGAATGGAATTTTTTTAACTAAATTCAATAAATTAAATTTCCCAGCATTAAATATTATCAAATTTCCATTGTTTTAAGAATGCAAGGATGCCTCTCTAGAATCGTTTATAACTTAAAGACTTCCGATTAAGCGAATCTTATGTATAAATTTGCAATTTTTTTATGAATCAGAAATTTAAAAAATCGGCTACTCTTTCAAACTTATTTTTTTTCCATTCGCTTTTTAAATGTTTTTTTTTTTTATATTATGTTATATTATTCATAAAGGTAGTGTTTTTGTAAATCTCGTCTTTTTGTGCCCTCCCGTCCTCGTGTTTAGCGAGGTTTATATACTGTCAAATCGCTCTCCTGGAACTCTTTCATCATAAAATACCATAGTTTATTTAATGATGACAATACATATAAATAGTAGAGTTGTTCTTATAGAAAAGAAAATTTTTCACAATAAAGGATTACAAAAAACAGGGAGTTCTCATTGAATTGAAATGATAAATAATAAACAAGAACTGAATTTATTGCTTCTGAAATAAATGGATATTTCACTATTTTAGATCATCAATGTAATGGATGACCACCCATTATATTGATGATCTAAAAATGAACGATTTTCATCGATAATGTTTTTAAAACATTTCTACAAAAACATGATGCACTGACAGAAAGCTGTTTCTTAATTTATTAAAAAGTATTTTCTTTTAAACGTGCAATTTGATAAGTGCCAAATGAAAAAGTTCTTCTCGCTGAAATACATGTAACCCCCTATACATCTACTTTGTGGTTGGGTGTTTCTCTGTTTGGTAGCCACTGCTTTAAGGCAATCACAGAAATAAATTTAATGCCCGTATGTAAGTTACCCATAAAACTAGAATTCAATGTGCCCGACTTGTGGTTCAGTGGCAACGTGTGTCGCTTTTGGGTAATTAAGGTCGAGTTCAATTCGCTGGAGGTTTTAATGTAGACACTGTTTCAAAAAACGAGGAGGCTCGATTGCGTTTGCGATGTTCAGCATCTTGCCTCATTAGTCGGACTATCTAGTGGGAATTTTCCGGGTTTTCTCCTATACGACATGCAAATGCAGGATAGTTCTTCCGGAAAGCACTGTCTTCCTTCTTTAGCGACACGCAGCCAAGTCAGTCTTCTACCTACGGGTGTTCCATCACAACATAAACTGCCTCCTCCCTTTCCTCCTTCCATGAGAGCGCACGGATTCATGGGCATGGTCTACATGTTACTGTCGACCAAGTGTGATAAGAAACAGAATTTAATGTAAGAACAAAAGGCATAACATCAACCTTAGATAAACAAAGAAAGAAAAAGTATCAGTAAATCATATTCAAACAAATAAATTATGCTCATAAGTTATCAATTATGTTCATTAGTTATCGTTCAATACAGAAAAAGGAAAAACATTAAATAAAAAAAAAATAATGGAATTCCGAACGTTTTTATAAAGAAGCACACGAAAGAAATTCAATAAAAAAAAAAATGAAAATTTTTTAAAAAAATTAAAAGTTAAAAATATAGCATTTCAAACGATTTTGCTTAAAGAAATTTAATAAAAGATTGACACATGAAAAAGAAATTTAATTAAACAGCACGTGAGTGAAAATAATAGACTAAGAATAGCTCGAGAAAGGAATAAAAATAAAATTAACGATAAAAAAACGTTGAAATGGTCCTCAAAAGTGGTCGAACCTCTCCAAAACAATTCCCATACATTTTATGGGTAAAAAAAAGGGCCATTCGTTGGTCTTCTTTTTTCTATTTATTTTCTGATTCAGAGAATTCTTCTAAAACTGAATATTATAAAGTGATATAATATTGAATTTTTAAACAAATCTCTTGAGATAAAAATAAATAAATAAACCATCTAAACTTTAAAATGCTGCGAGACTCTTCCGCATATGAATTCATAGAACTACAATGTGATGTTAAAACCCTTTTTCGAAGAATGAACGAAAATGAAATCGAAAACCAGGTGGAAATCAATAATAGCCAATTGATAACCCTTTGAATTTTCAAACACTGCTGAGAAGGTATTGTTCTTCAAAGAGGAAGTCGACGAAGAGAGTTTGCAACAATTTGGGGCGGGACATTTTACAAGTTTCTGGGTCAACAGCAAGCTGACCACTCTTTAGGACACGACAGAGCGCCACCTGACGGCCACTTCTGTCTCCACCTGTTCATTTCTAATTGAGGCAGACGATATTATTATTAGGAGCCAAGTCGGAAGGAGTACGAGGTCACGAAAACCGGCATGTCACGCACGCTCATGTAATCGCCGAACTTTAATTTCTTTCAATCACATGTTTAGTTGGTACGTGAGGGAAATGAATAAGACCATTACGGCAAGAAATTGAACTCTAACGAGCGGGTTGTGGGAATATTAGTCACTAAGTGTACTCCTGATTTAAATTTATGGTCAACACTACTGGAAATGATACAAAAATCTTTTTTTTTTTTTTTTGATAAATTACGCGCGATTGATTTGATACGGTTAATATTCGAAATTACAGCTTGTTACTGTGAGGTATTAAAAAGTTTATCAATCATTGATATAAATGCGAAGTTATCTTATAGAGAATCAATCTTAAGATGATTGTTTTGATGCCTTATGGGAAAATTTTTTGATACTGAAATGCGATTAACGACTTGTGTTAAAGTTTGGCAACGCGGAAAAATAGCAAATGAGTCGTTATTTTTAAAAGTAATGTAAAATTATTCTGGAAAAAATTATTAATGAAGTTAAAGAAATGTATTTAAATTAAATTTCTTTAAACAATAACGTAATCAATAGTTTGCAGCATCTTTGTGTCCTATTAAAACGGATAAAATATTTTTTAAAAACTAATTTTACTTTTAATTATCTAATATTATTAAAATGTCAAGTTTTTCCCGAGTATTAAATTTTCTCACGTTTGATTGATAAAAATAATGATAACATTAAAACTTAAATATCTCATTTCATGAATAAATTAACTAAAATGTTAAGGAATTTTAAGAAATTTCTGATATTTTTTATTAATAATATAAATTTTTAATTCATTAATTATAAAGAATGAATAGTTCATATATCTTCATTTAAATAAGGTAAAAAACATTTTTTTCGATTTTTTAAATATTTTTACTATAAAAGCGTTTTTAGAAGAATAACAATTCATATTTAATCAAGTAAAATAAATAGTGATTGCTGATCCAATATTTTTTAATTTGTAATAAGAAAACTTTAAAAAGAGGAACAACGATTAATTAAAAGTAGGCAGCTGTTTATGTTTTTATAACTCATATTCGTAACAATATCGGTACATAAGTTTTTCTGGATTAGAAAAATAGCCTTTATAAATTCTGCTCATAAAAACACCTGCTCTAAAATGTATTGTTTTTCATTTTTTCTTCTAATGTTTTCTTTTTTAACTGTCTATTTATCGTAAATAAAGGCTTAAATTGATATAATAAAGCTCATTATAG